>BJCM01274396.1:0-21432 GCA_018326385.1 Flaveria bidentis | reverse complement strand
TGTGTTCGTGTGTTTGAGCTATTTGATCCTAACAACTGGTATCAGAGCTAGTTCAGGCTCTTGGTTACTATTAAAATCAACACACGAACTAGGGCACAGCCGCCGCAGCCACCGCCGTCGCCGCCGCTGCTGCAGCTTCCGGCGCCGCCTCTGCCTAACCCCGATTAGGGTTAAGCCGTCGCCGCCGCCTCCGTATTAGGTTTCCGGCGCCGTCTCTGCCGGAAATCTGCTCTGCTGCCGCCGGAAACAGGCACTGCTGCTGTTCGGGATTTTGGTGTTGTCTGGTTTTGACTCGGTTGTTGAGCACTTAGTTTGGAATGATGGATGATGACGGGAGAACAAAGATCGATAAATTTGATGGACATGATTTTGGGTTTTGGAAGATGCAAATTGAGGATCTTTTGTGTCAAAAGGATTTAATGGCAGCCTTGGATAAGGATAAACCGGCAGATATGACAGATAAAGATTGGAAGACTTTGGACAGGAAAGCAATTGCTGTTATCAGACTCTCACTAGCAAAGAATGTTGCGTTCAATATTGTGAAGGAAACTACTACTCATGGTTTGATGAAAGCCTTATCAAATATGTACGAGAAGCCGTATGGATCTAATAAGGTATTTCTAATCAGACAATTAGTTAACACCAGATTGAAAGAAGGTGGTTCAGTTTCCTCTCATATCAATGATTTCAATACCATTATTTCTCGCTTGTTATCTGTTGAGATCAAGTTTGATGATGAAGTTTTAGCTTTGTTATTGTTATCTTCGTTGCCTGAAAATTGGTCAGGGACAGTTACTGCAGTTAGTAGTTCATGTGGTACTACTAAGCTTACCTTTGAAGGGGTCCGTGATTTGGTTTTTGGGGAAGACATTAGAAGGAGAAATTCTGGTGAATCATCTAGTTCTCTGTTGAGTACTGAAGGAAGAGGTAGGGGAAAAGAAAGGGGTAGTAGCAGGGGTCGTTCAAAGTCTAAAAGAAGAAGTCAGTCAAGGCCTAGGAAAGACATCCAGTGTTGGAATTGCAAAGAACATGGGCATTTTAGAAGCCAATGCCCTAAACCATCTGCTCCTAAAGATAAAAGGGAAGTCAATCTGGCCGAAGATAATTCAAATGACGTTCTTATCTGTTGTGTTGAAGACTCTACAGAGTCATGGGTCATGGATTCAGGAGCATCATTTCATGCTACATCTAGCACAAAGTCGATGAGGAATCTACGAACAGGTAACTTTGGTAAAGTTCATTTAGCTAATAATCATGCTCTTGATTTCACAGGGATAGGGGACGTTGTGTTGAAGACTCCATTGGGCACCACATGGATCTTGAAAGATGTTCGGGTCATTCCAAGTCTCAGAAAGAAGTTAATTTCTATTGGGTAGTTGGACAGTGAAGGATATGATGTCATGTTTGGTGGAGGACAATGGAAGGTCGTGAAAGGAAATCTTGTCATTGCCAGAGGTACAAAGAGGGGCACATTGTACATGGTTGAAGTTCCTGTAGATGGGGTAAATGCAGTGACCAGTGGCCTGAGTCAATCTAACCTGTGGCACCAAGGACTCGGTCACATGAGTGAAAAAGGTATGAAAATTCAGGGGGGCTGTCAGAGAGCTATACGCTCCATATAGCCCTATACGACCCCTCTATACGACACATATAGCCCTATACGACACATACAACCCTATACGACCCCCCTCTATGCGACGTGTATGGGGCTATATGACACGTATAAAAATTTTGGGGTGTTGATTTATAATATTGGGGTGTTTATTTAACCAAACCTTTTTTATGGGTTAAAAGCATATTTCCCCCTCTTAAACTCTTTAATTGCATATATACCCAAACAAAAAATTTTAATGTATATATCCCCTTACAAAACCTCTTAATTGTCAAATTTACTTATTTTCATTAAAAGTAGTTTATATAATGACTAATTTGCCTTTATATTTACTGAAACTTTATAGTTGATAAATTTTCCCTTACCAAACTTATAATGACAATTAGATTAAAAGTATATTACCTCCTTTAAAATTCTTTAATAATATATATATCTATATGTAAGTTCTTATTAATTATTTTGAAAGGATAATATTGTTATTATAATAAATTAGGTTTATATGCCATTAAAATTTTTGCTTGGGTATATATGCATTTAAAAAATATTTACAAAAGTATATATCAAATTGATCCTTTTTTTATTTAAAAAACACTCCCCCGGTGCCGTCGAGTTTGAATGTAATAATAGACTCGAGAAGCACAATACTTACACCGGTGGTTACACGACTTTCATCTAGCAAACAGTACAGTCACCATCCGACGTGGATCCATCTATTGGTCATTAACATCACCTACATGTAACTCTAACAAAACCCCCACAACCCTTGATTCCCTTTTAACCGAAAGCCATAACAATCCCGCCTCCACCATTTTCTCCACCGTCGCCGTCGCCACCGTATTCCGCCACCGTACACCACCACCACCACCACCACCACCGGTGACACACACAAAGCTCAAATGGAGGCCCTGTGTTTCAGTCCGTACGTCAAAATCCCTAACAACGGCGTCATATTACACAATGTGAAAACCACGAGGTACAGGAGAGCTTCAATCTCCGCCACCGTGTCGAAATCGAAGGCGGAGATCGGTTTTTCACCGGCGACGGAGGCGTTGAAGACTCGTGAACAACCGCTTAAGGTATCTCCGTCTTCGTTTCAATACGAACCAGGGCGGTTGGGGGCTGTACCGGACCATAAGGTGGAGGAAGGTAACGGTGCGTTGAGTGAGATGGAGTATTTGACGAATATATTGGCGTCGAATCGAGTTTACGATGTCGCGATTGAATCGCCATTAACGCCTGCACCTAAGCTTTCTGAGAGACTAGGTGTTAATGTTTGGCTTAAGAGAGAAGATCTTCAGCCTGTAAGCACATATCTAATCTCGCTTTATAACTTATTTTGATTTGAATTAGTCATTATAAATTTATAATTTGTTATTTACGTGAAGGTAATTAGGTAAAATATGCGATTGACAATTGCTGGTTTTTGTATGGAATTGTTGAATAGAAAATGAATTCTGATATTTTGTTTTTGATGTTTAGGTTATTGCACCTTAGTTTTTAAGTGATATTATGATAGCAGTAAGATGCTGAAAACTTGAGCTTGCAGGTTTTCTCATTTAAGCTTCGTGGAGCATATAACATGATGGCGAAACTCCCCAAAGAGCAACTGGCAAAAGGTGTGATATGCTCATCGGCTGGAAATCATGCGCAAGGGGTTGCATTAGCAGCTAAGACACTGGGCTGTGATGCTGTGATTGTCATGCCGATTACCACACCGCAGATCAAGGTTTGCTTGATGAAACATTAATGCACATATACAGATTTAAGATAGTTGTTTGTTTATGCCTAATCTTATGGTTTGTATCACTGTTGAATGATGCTATTAGTGGGAATCGGTTAAGAGGTTAGGTGCAACAGTTGTTCTTGAAGGTGATTCCTATGACGAAGCACAAGCATATGCTAAAAAAAGAGGTGAAAGGGAGAACCGGACTTTCATCCCTCCTTTTGATCACCCAGATATTATAATGGGCCAGGGGACTGTTGGAATGGAGATTGTGCGCCAAATGCAAGGTCCGATTCATGCCATATTTGTGCCTGTGGGTGGTGGTGGTTTGATAGCTGGTATAGCTGCTTATGTGAAGAGGGTATCACCGGAGGTAACTGCATTTTGCTTCTGTATTACGTCAAATTTTGGATGATACACACACACACACATACCATGATAAATGTCTTTCAGTTTTACATCTGGATTGTTTTAAATTTTGCTCTTGCATTCTTCTATGTATACAGATGAAAGTCATAGTCCTTGAAATAAGTTGATGTTTACTGTAGAAATTCAACGTGAAATTCAAAGTATAGTGCACTCTCTGTAAAGTCAGTAATGAAGAGATTATAATGTGATGTGTGAGGCCAGGGGGCATAAATCACATGGAGTGCTGCAGTGCAGATGTAAATATAAAAAACAGAGAGAAAGTTAAAAACTAAATCTAAGGTGTGCGGTAACAATAAAATGGGAAAGAAAAGTATACAGATAGAAAAGTGCTCGAGTAAAAGTCTATAATTGTAACTGGTGGGACTGGTGAGAAGAAGAGGATGGTATAACAACGTATATTATCATGAATCATGATAAGGTTATGTTGGGAAAGTCTGGTTGTATTTAGAAAGTAAGGATAGCCATCTCGGTGAAAAGGAATCATGGGTCTCTTATTAAAGATATGAATGAAACTAAGTACGAAGAGAGTTTAGCCATGTTTATGGCCATGACACGGTTAAAAAGAAGAATATAGCAAGCAGCAAGCAGCAAGGAAAATGTTCTTTTTTGTTAAAATTTAAAGCAGGCTTTTGGTTCATTTATTTTGTTCATGATCATAGTTTTTTCAACATTCAAAGGCTACTTTAGATTTCACATCTTCTGGTGACCAAGTCATATTGGTGATATAAGGAAGTTAATTCTTGCAAGTTTGTGAGGATATTGTAAGTGGTTGATTGGATTGCTACTTTGCCCAAACTAGATAAAGCCCACCATAAGCTCATATGGGGTTCCATTCTAAAACCAATTGGTAACAGAAGTACCTCATCAAGCTTATATGTAAGCGTTAATATCTTTCAATGTGCGATCAGGTTTGCGCCCAACAATACTCTTGCCAAACCTAAGTGTACATTAGCCTCTCCTTCAATAATAGTCCATTTGCTCTGCAAATTGAGCTACCTGCTTTAGCTAGAGGATGCCATTTACTCTACTTGAGTGATTGTTGAACTAGGGTCACACCAGGGTCACATCTTCCATGTCACAACCAGGATATTTGTAGCTGTAAATTTTTTATTCTGTTTTTTTTTTCTGGACCTTAAATTTTGATTTGGAAGTTTCTGACATAATTATGACAGTTGTTTCTGTGCAGAAATTATCATCTAATCTTGCAAATGCTGTAAAAAAATTTATTTCCTCAGAACTTTGTTTTTTATTCAACTTTGCAGACATTGCACTGTGAATAATCTAGTTTCGTAGATTCTCACTTGATGAAATTTATTATACAGGTACGGATTATTGGTGTAGAGCCAGCTGATGCAAACGCAATGGCTTTATCATTACATCATGGTCGACGAGTAATGCTTGACCAAGTGGGAGGCTTTGCAGATGGTGTAGCCGTTAAGGAGGTTGGTTCAGAAACTTTCCGTTTGTGCAGGGAATTGATCGATGGAGTGGTTCTTGTCAGTCGTGATGCCATCTGTGCTTCCATAAAAGTAAGTCCATCTTTTTGCTGTTTGGATATTCTAATAGAAGCTTTTAATTCTTATCACCAAGGATTTTCATGACTGCTTTTTAAAATTTTAAATAACTTATGCTGACAAGCAGAAGTTATTGAAACAACTCATTTTGCCCTAAGGTAACTGGTAATTTTGAACTGCCATTTATAATTGATTTCATTATAAGCAATGGTAAGCTACTTAATAGTTAATAACAACTTATTTCACCCTGAAATAAGTAGATAAGCACAAAAAACTTAAAAGTACTTGTCTGCTTTTAGAAACATAATGCTTAAATAAGCACTTTTAAACACCCCATAATTGTGTGCATATGTATTGGAGCTTCAGACCAATAAATTTATTTGGAGATGACCCACTGAGAATTAACTTTGTGTTAATTCTTGATTTCTTGGTTTTTTTCTTCTGTACGAACCAGAAGACTCAAAGGGAAAATTCCGTGATTAAATGATTAATCAACTGAATTAAGATTTTATAAAAGCATATTTATAGAATCCCTCTATATTCTTTTATCCTTACTCATATCTTATTTTTGTGTTTTTGTCTAGTTTAGCCTTTACAAGTACATTTTCAATACATTTGAATCACAACATTATCTGTACTTTATAAAACAAATTTTAATGGATCAAATTGATCTCTTTGTTTGCCTTGGTTTAACTTAATATTTTTTATTTTTTAAAATTAGAAGTGTTTTGTTGTAGGACATGTTTGAAGAGAAAAGGAGCATTCTAGAACCCGCAGGTGCCCTTGCTCTTGCTGGTGCAGAAGCATATTGCAAATTTTACAATCTTAAGAATATAAATGTTGTTGCAATAACTAGTGGGGCCAACATGAACTTTGATAGATTAAGGTTAGTAACAGAACTTGCGAATGTCGGTAGACAACGAGAGGCTGTTCTTGCAACTTTCATGCCCGAGGAACCTGGAAGTTTTAAACAGTTTGCAGAACTGGTCAGTTTCTTTGTTGAAAACTATTAAACGTTAGTTTATCAGGGTTAATTTCATATATACCTCTAAAAACTTGCATATTGTCATATTCACCCGATCAAAAATATCAATAAGAAATATACCAATTCAAAATAATTAAATTTTATATTTCTTTAAATACAATCTATAACATGACCATTATATCCCTTTTCTTCTTACAAAGCCCTCACACCCTGATGCAAGTTTTAAGGAAGGGTGTGTATGCCATAAATTTAACTAAAAGTTTATTTGATATTATGATTTTTTTTGTTATGTAAATATGATATTATCCCATGCTTTTTTATATTTGCCATAACATTATGGGTAGCAATAATTTGTGTTGGCAGATTGGGAAGATGAATATTACCGAGTTTAAGTATAGATATGAATCTGAAAAGAAACAAGCTCTAGTTCTGTACAGGCAAGAACCTTTTATTTATTTTAAGAAGATTTTAATTTATTTTCTGGCATTTCAATCTTAATTTCAAATCTGTTTTCTGATATAGTGTTGGTCTTCATACAAAGTTTGAACTCCAAGCGATGGTGGAGAGAATGGAGTCACATAAACTAAAAACTATCGAATTTACAAATAATGACATGGTTAAAGATCATTTACGCCATCTGGTAACATTCTTCTCTATTTTTATTGTTTCCTTTATGATGCATATAGTTACGGTAACTATCCCAATTCTTACCCTTCAAGAGGGTGGTGTAGTAGTAAGTGCTTAAGTCCTCTAGCAGAAGTCTTAGATTCGAATCCAAAATATATTGGTTTGTTATTCTGCCTTTATCAAGGTACTAACGGGTTTTGTGATATTCTTGAAATAAAAACTAACAAACAACTACGAATTATCAGATGGGAGGGCGAACTAATGTTGAAAATGAGCTTCTTTGTCGGTTCATTTTCCCCGAGAGGCCAGGGGCATTAATGAAGTTCTTGCACGCATTTAGTCCACGTTGGAACATTAGCTTGTTTCATTACCGTGCACAGGTTTGAGTTAAAAGTAAATACAAATCCTATTATACCCTTTCAATGTTGGTGATTCTAAAGCATGCTTTTTGGTCTTTCCAGGGAGAAATGGGGGCAAATGTTTTAGTTGGTATTCAAGTTTCACCTAATGAATTAGACGAGTTTCGATATCATGCAAACAATCTTGGATATGAGTATGAACTCGAAACCGATAATGAAGCATTCCAGCTTTTAATGCGTTAAGGGTATGAGGGCCGTTAGCGACCAAACCAATGCTCAAATGGATGTTTTCAGCAGTAGGATTGACATAGTTTCATGTTTCTATCTAAAACAAAACACCATGTTGTTGTAGATATGGGTGCTTGTGTAATTTTAATTTCTCTCTTGTTAACTATGTCTTTTCACAGAATAAGGTTTTTATCGAGGCACGTTAACAAGTGGAAGGAGTTTTTTTTAACTCTCTGGTTATTGCTTTCATATAGGTCTTCATTTATAGTGGTGGTCATTCTTGATATGAAAATAAACAGGTTTAAACGGGTTCAGATTGTAAACAAGCGACTCATATAACCTATTTGCTAAACTGGCTGTGTTGGGGTTGAGTCGTGGATAGGAATCACTTGTCAACTAATTTATAACTATAATAATTGCAAAATAAATTGTTAGAACAGATAGTGGTGTGGCTGGGAAACCCAGCCCTAAGTATAAACACCACCCCCGGATCGGGGGATATATTCACCAGCCAATGTATTAAAGTTTAGATCAGGTTTAGTGCCTGTTCTTAGATGCATATTTACAAAAAGTTGTGATATTATTTACACAGCAAAGCACACTGTTTTGAGAGAACGAATAGATATAGTATATAATTCTCGATATAATTTACAAAAACACAGGACTGCAGTAGAGGGAAATACAAGTCTGTACGTCTTTACATCACCACGAGATTCAACCTTTCAGAAGTCTTTTCCTGTGAGAATAAAAAAAAGGTATCAGACACCTGAGAATGAGTTCCAAACCACTTATATAAATCTTTAAAAGCAAAATCACTAGGCGTTAGTTGGGATTAATCGGATTGAGATTTTTATATGTAATCTTCAGTTTTATATATAAATACACACATTTTCATATGTAAAATTAATAAAAAAGTAAAGTTTTATGTATAAATACACATATTTGGCCGTAATTTCCAGGTTTAAGCCGGAATTTATGACCATCGCCGGAAGGTCTCTGGAGCCATACCGGAATTTTGCCGGAATTACAGGTTTTTGGCCAATTAAGACCACCTAGTTCCGATGTCGACCTCCGTTAACCGCCTACCGATTAAGGCCGATTAGCCAAAAATTCCTAGGTGAGGGGCCGATTTCCGATTAATCCCGATTTTCGCAACATTGTTTAAAAGATAAAAAAACACAAGTTATAAGCGTCTTATAGGTAGTTCGTTGGAAAATGCCAATTTGAAAACTGGTATGGTATAATCATGTGAAGTGTGAATATAATTGCATGCAACAATAAGGTTCTTTTTTAAGCGGTTAACCAAATGTTAGCTAGACGTTACAAAATGCCAACCTACAAGTGTACAAGTACCCATGTATGTCATAAGAGCACTTTCGTAGTCCAACATTGACCTTGGATGCTTCCTGAGGTTACATGTTAGGGTTTATGCAAGTATGTAGCTATTAAAAGATTAAAGATTGTTCACTCTTTAGGAGCACTTTGAAGAGTTTAAAAACAATAGTGGTGCGAACCGCAGATAAAAAGCAAATGCAGGCGCTGCGACAAATAGACTTTACTTCCACAAACAAGTGCTCTTGGAACTTAATTGAACAGTGTGGTACACCGGTACTTGGGAAAAATGAGTGGCGCTCAAACACGATTTTCACACTAAAATAGTTCAATGTGCGGAGAGATGAAATTATAGAAGGTGGCATTAAATTTTGACAAATAAGTAGGAATATCTTATAGTGATGGGAAAATGTTTAAAAAAGGTATCCACTCGAAACATGCTCAAACAGGTGGCTTCATGGTCACTTGAATTGCATATCTTTGGAATTTAGTGCTAGCACCTCAATGATTAAGAAAGCCAGAAGTAACTAAGAGGGGCTTACCTAAGCACATACTATTTTGAATATTTATGAAAGTTCAAATCCTGCATTGGAATTGATGGCATATAGTAGCTTTGTTCTCAACGTGCTTGCGCGTTTGTAAGTTGGGAGCTGCATACAACACAATAAAAGGTCAAGATAAGTTCTAATTATTTCAAATTGATGACAAAACAGAACCAAACCTAATAGATATACTGATATACATGTGTGTGTGATGAGTTTGCAACAATGGAATAGGATACCTTGAGAGTATTATAGCATGTTGAAGCTGATGGAAGACGGTCCACATCATGTCCTCCAAATGAGGCCCAAAGAGGTAAATCACATGCAACCTATACATACATTAAACCAAAAGGCTAGTTTTCTTCTCCTCGGTTTAAAATGTATATGTTTAACCCCTTACATGCTATGGGGAGGGATCCCTTGAAAACGATGTTATAAATGAAAACCATAAAAAACAAGGGTTACATATAGGTAAGTACGTGTTACAAAATATACAACCAAAAGTTACGTATATGTAGAGGTTATTTATATGTAACTACGTGTTACCATATGTACAACTAATATTTATGTACATATACCTCATACAAGTTACGTATATGTAAGTCGTTTTGTTATCATCAACATTCCTTGGAGTTTATATTAAAAAATATACGACCTCCAAAAATAAGGTTGAAGTTTACTCAAACATACTTTAAACAATTAAAAAGTTAAATCAATTACAAGTTACGTATATGTAAGTCGTTTTGTTATCATCAACATTCCTTGGAGTTTATATTAAAAAATATATGACCTCCAAAAATAAGGTTAAAGTTTACTCAAACATACTTTAAACAATTAAAAAGTTAAATCAATTATGAATTATATGATTAGGTAGTGTTGGTTTTTATGGTTTTTAATTATAAACATGGTTTTCATTTGATCCCTCTCCTACATACTATATACCATCTCCTACTAAAGAGATGAGACTTGAGAAAGAAGGCACCTATATCAGATCAAAATTGTGATAATTTCAAGTCATTTTTTCTTTAAATCATTCTATTATTGGTAAAAGTTTGATGACAAACCTTAGGGTGGAAACATAGAGGTATTAATATAGATTATAGAAGTTACAAATAATACCTTGTGAATGGTAAAACTTGGTTGCAGATGTTTAAAGCCAAGCAATGGAGCTCGAGAGCAACTTGTCACAAACTTCATGAGCATACAACGTTCTTTTGGTTCAAATTCTCTAACAACCTGAGCCAAGGTAAGCAAACAAAAGTCATTGATAACTACTTGAAGTGAAAGTAGTTTCTATAATCAGTAACCAACTTAGAGCTTGAAACTAATTTCACATCTTTTAACTTCTATTTAGTTTCATTTTAAATCTAAGGCCGGTTTTGGTTAAACAACTTGTAGCCATCTTCCTCTTGATCATTCAATTGTCACTTCCCTTAAGTCCACATTTCTAAATGGGTAAAGTGGGTACATACAAAATATATTAAACATACAATTAATTTGAGAATCAGATAAAAGAAAAGAAACATGTTTCTAAGGCTTCACTCTGAGCTCAAAAAGAACAGATTCAGGGATGTCTCAATCATGACTTCATGAGATATGATAACCTCTATAGACTTAAGGAACTAGAAAACCAATAAAGAGCAAATTTCACTAGGTAACTGATAAAAATAAAAGCTTCCAAGATGGAGAAGTATACCTCCCAGAAGAGCTTTACTGTGCGACTTCCTTCAGTGTAACCACCGGTGTATCGTGTATTATTCCTCAAATCATCAACATCAATGTCATGATTTCCACCAGAAAGAAGCTTAAAACAAACATCTGCTATCAGTATTACCCTTTAAATTCAAGCTCAAATAACCCTAAAACAATACCTGATTAAATTCACTTGCGTTAAACAATTTCAACCAAGATGGGGATATAAGATCTGTTAATCCTCTACAAAAGGCATTTGAAAGTGGCAACACCTGCCATATGTGCATCAAGAATATAAATCAACTTAAAGATTATTAAATGTTAGGATCATATGCCCATATAACAAACTTAATACTATATATACCTGTCTGTTAAGTTTATAATCTGCCATAGCATATATGTATTGCAACTTGTTGTCATTTGTTACATTGACATCCTTACCACCAGGTTTAAGTTCTACAACATGTCGTTTTCCGGGTAATTCTTCAGTAACTGTAAAATCTAGTGACAGATCCTTGACATCGCCATCATAATGCTGCAATAAAATGCTACAAACACATCACTATTTATTTTATAGCAGTGTGTTATTTATTGCAATAAAAAAGATTTATACTCCCACAATATATTTATAATAACTGATTACCTTGACATACATAAGATTCTTGTAGAGTTCTGGATCAAGTGTTGACAACTCATCAATAAAGCTGTAGCGACCTAGCAGCTTTTGTACGAAAACATGTGAGAAAGAATAATCTAGTAATATTCCTTCATAGAGTGCTTTGCCAACAACTCTTCCAAGAAACTCTATCATTTGTATGGAATTATCCAATAATCTTGCAGCTGAATTTGGAATTAGCAGTCTGTCTGAAGTTGAGGTCTGTGTGAATAAACCATAGCTAAGAAAATACAAAGGTCAGGGGACTTAATAGTTAGAAGTCAGAAAGTAGTGTGAAAGAAGATGTTGAAATCATCAAAGGTATCAAAATAAACAGGTCGGATAGTAGAGCAAAACATGTATAGTAAACTTTCATGTCAAGGTAAAGAATAGCTGGGTCAGATGGGTCGACCTTCCAACACTTTTAGGTCTTTTTTTTTGGATTTCGTAAACAATTAATGTGTTAAATATTAGGACAAATATATCTTATATCAATGAAGACAATTTTAGTGACTTCTGATCCGTTTCATATTTAGATAAATTTTAGTTTGAAACCCGTTATCAATCAAATGCAACCAGAATTGACCTATTTCCATATAAAGGGGTAGAAAATCGTCACCTCTAGAAAAAATTAACTTACTTCGGAGAAAAAGCAGCTTTTGCTATGTCAGTTAGAAATTCTTTTGATAAACCGCCATAGTCTAGCCCAGCCTCAGGGAGACCACATTCACTAACAAATGAGACATGGATGCTAGACTTTAATCTTGATCCAAGAGAATTTAGTTGCTGGAATCCATCTTCAACAATATGACTACGTCGGATTACTACTTCAACAGCTTGTGGGCCTGGACCAACCATCTCACCAGCCATTCTCCTAGATACTTTGTCCATGCTGATCAATTCTCTAAACATCTCAACTCTACCAAACAATGAGAGTTTTTTAGTGATTTAATTTGCCAAGAAAATTGAAAACATCACATGTTATGTAAGAAACAATTCAATAGGTAGAAACAACTTTTAAGGAAATATTATTGTATCTAATATGGTGTCCAAGAATATAGCATTAGAATGACCACATCACAGGTCGAGAGGACAAAGTTACTGTTTCATATTTTAAATGCAAATTATGAAATGACAGATGTAAGTAACCACATTAACTTGCAAGTACCTCTCTTCAAACGGAAAAACATGTGGGGTGGTAGTGATAACAGAATGCATGCTTGAAAGAGCCAATGGATCATCAGATCTTAAATTAGCTGACATAATTTCATGAGTTCTTGCAGCAACAGCAATTGGTGGCCTATTTCTTTTAGCCGGAGAAAGCCACAAATCAGCGGGGCAAAACTGGTGCCTACAATCCCTTTCATATAATAAATGTAGACAGCGAACAGCAGCATCCATAAGAGGACGATTTCGGTGGGTCACATTATTGGACAGAGCATTATAAACTAATGTATTCAGCATCGATGCAATTCTGCGTTGCTGCTCCAGTGTAAATGGAACCTACTCGATTCCCAATTTGCATTATTATAACAACAGTAATATTAGGGTGTGCGACAGTCCAAAAACATATCAGACAGGACAGAGAACTGAATCATATAGTGCTGGTTTGGTGTTGGGCTGGTGCATGTTAGGAACCATTTTGGTCCCAAACTAGACCTGAATCGGGCTCATTTTGGGCTAGTGTCTAAACAGTATCGTTCATTAAAAATAAAGAAAAAAAAATCTTGTTTTGACCGGACTGGAACCAGACAGGGCATGTACGGACCAACCCAGATCGGACTAAGAACCAAATATTTTTTAGCGTCATGGACAAGAACCAGACTGTACATAACCAGTCCAGGTCCAATGTGGTCCAATTTTGATTCAGTTTGCCGGCTTCAGTTGTTTGGACCAAGTTTTGTGCACCCCTAGTAATAAGGACACATGTGGATAATTATTTAGAGAAAAAAAAATACACTACCTGTTTCTCATAGAACTCTATGTCATCAGTAACCAGCAACAAGTGTGAATAAGTAGCACAAAAGAGATGTATTAGATGAGAATCATCAGCTGTTAAACCCTCAGGACCCTTCCTCAAAGACTCAATATCCCATACATCAGAAGGGTCATCCCCAATTTGAGTACTGAGGTTACTAATGGACTCTATCTGTTCAATATCTCCTTGTGATTTTCCAGTTATTTTATTTAGTACATTAACCCACTTTTTCTTCTTCTTGGAAATTCCATCCCTCAAGTCTTCAATAGCGTTATTATTATTATGGTAGAAGTTAGTCTCAGAACCAGAACTTAGTTTAGGGAAATAGGACTTTTCAAGTGGTCCCCACAGATTCAAAATAAATCCAGGGGTAAACGAGAGCATATTGAGAATATGCATTGACCCGGCCACTGGATTAAGAATGGTAAATATTCTAAGCATACAAGAATAATAGTATGCAACATCTGTTAATTCACACTTCTTGTCAGCTTTCTGAATGGAAGGATCTTTGACCCAGGTCAACAACTTCATCAAATGCCATTGTTGACAGACGGGCTTCAGTAAATCTGTGTATAACATATTTGACTGTTTCTGGGCCAATTCAACCAATGACTCACTATTAATTTGGGTCCATTCAACTTCCTCGAAGTAAGTTATTAGGTTTTCAGCAAGAACTATAACAGCCCGAATGAAAGATGAAAAATCTAGACCTTGAGTGAACCT
The DNA here is from genome assembly GCA_018326385.1 of Flaveria bidentis. NCBI lineage: Eukaryota > Viridiplantae > Streptophyta > Magnoliopsida > Asterales > Asteraceae > Flaveria > Flaveria bidentis. The sequence continues at coordinate 7,033 of BJCM01274396.1, read as the reverse complement.
TCCAGAATCCTTTAAATTGCTGTCAGGCCCTATTGCAAGACAAAAAATGTTTGCTAGTGCCCAACCAACAGGTGGCAACATCTTTGGATTTGAACTGTGTTCCAAATTATTCAAATTTGAAATCTCTCTTAAAACCCTCTCTTTTGATATCTGCCATCACCTGCCAAACATTGATCAGAATCTCATGTTTTATATATTAATGCAGTATTAATAAAAGTTTGACAAGAAATATTTTGTTGTTAACAAGTAGTTAGCTTAGATATTCAAACGAAAACTTTAATGTAAAGCCTTAGTTACACAGGTCTAAGGAATAAATGTGGATAACATAATGTGCAGTATACTTTTAATCCTACAAATGGTTATCGTAGCAGATCCGACTTCTAACTCCTTGTTGTTTCACCAATATGAACATAATGAAATTATGGAGAGAAACAAAAACCAGCTTGAACCTATACTAATGTCCCCAAAGTTTATCCAAAGGAAATTCTATCTTCACCTTTTTCCCACATCAAGTGAATGGGAGGAAAAAACACACCCGCACCTCATAATGTGATCCACAAAATGAAAATAGTAGCTTTTGTAAATGAAGAGATACTTTATCCTCCAAATTTTCTTTTGTTTGTGCAACAAGTTGAATGATTTATGCGTATAGTCGTATACTGCGATATAATTTCTAAGACAGCATCTTCAGAAAAAATCTCAAGAAGTCTACACAAATATAAACATGTGTGTGTATCATTACCATTCTTACATTGCATTTATCTTTTAATATTGGGAGCATATTCGGTCTAAATAGGTAACAGTGACTGGTAGCAAAAAGTAATGCATAACCACAAAATGTTCCACATTATATAAGCCTAGTCATAGAATATGTCAAATATAAATCAAATATATATTCTCAACCAGCTTATAATATATAAGGAAAGGGCATACATAATGAAACTAAATCCGAAGATCTACAAGCCTCATTTGGAACAAGTTCCCTGCAACTAAATCTCTACAGAAAACATAACTCGGCGTTTAGTCTAAACTCTAAACAGATATCTATCTATTTCATGATTTCATGCTAGAATACATTCATATTTCTTTTTTGTTCTACATTTATCCTAGAACAGGTAGATTGGGAAATAAGCTTCTTATTGTAAAAATAGGTAGACACCATCATATATAATGTAAATATGTTATTAACATGTATATAAGCTTCTTGTTCTACATTTATCCTAGCATGTGCAGATGAGAACAGGTGATATAATGCACATAAAGTTATCATTTATAATGTTATTAACATGTTTTTAGATGCATTCCCACAAGCCTTACCAATATTTCCCTGAAGCAAGGTGATAATATGGAATTATGTTTTAATGCAGATAAGAGCACAGCTGGCAGACGTTGAGTAAACCAAGGAATTGTGAGCAGAAGCACACAGTACTGTTCAGCAGCAAACTGCAAGTTCACGCTGTCGGTATTAAAGGGTCTTAGAGCCAAAGTTATTGCACTTGCAGTAATCAAGAATCTATCATCTGTAAGGCCAGCTGTTCTTGATTGTGAAGAAAAAGGAACATCCAATCTACTAAGGTATTTTCTAATTGAAATGTAAAGTTGAAGTTTCTCGCTGCACATGTACGAAACTAGATCTTTGACTGCTGTATCTGCATCTTGCAGGGTGATACCGTTATGACCCTTCCAACTTTTTATATCAGTCAAGCTAACAACAAACCGCATTGCCATAGATGTAAGAACAACAAATTGATTTCCCTCTTTCTCTGAGTAATCACATTCTGAAAGAATGAGAACACATAAGGAAATCAATTTCTTTGCCTGATATTTCCATGTTCTTCGTTCTTCGATGCTAGATGTAGCCAGGGTGCAAAAATTTCTCTGTGGATCTTCAAAAGAAAATGATCATTATGAAAAAGAATTCAGTTTTAATTGTTTAGTATCATAGACAAAAATGTAAAAGCATTAAATTATTATTTTTTAACTTTGACTGCTCTTACTACTCTAATGGCACTCAAACACTTCTTTATGAAATATAACAAAGCAACTCTAATTAAAGATAAGTATAGACATAAAGATTGTACTAAAAGGTATCCAAGAATCTCACATTTAATACAATAAACGCATACCACTGGAATTTATGCTCTCCAAAAGAATTCTGAAGCAGATCTTCATACAATCTACATCTCTATCTTCAAACCTTTGACCTCGAGTTGCCAAAGTTGTAACAAAGAAAAGAAAAGGTCTCAATAGTTTGTTTGAAATCCAAACTCTGCTCGTAGGAACTGGATGACAATTCACCATCTGCTGCCACTCTTCTTGAAGACATAGAGCAGCCTTCTTCATCGACACATAACGTCTCCAAACCCTCTGCAAAAAAATTGACGAATACTACTAAATCATGCCAATGCCATTGATACTTGAAGAGTTGAATACTTGCTTGCAGTGATAAGCACAAAATTGTGAGATAAAAACTAAAAACTAATCACATGTCATGATACCAATTGTTTATCTCTTAATGATATTATAATTTAAAGTCCTCAAATCCTTCTCAAAATGAAATTAAAAACCTGAATAAAAAGTGAAGCTGCGTTAGCTCGCCTCATGTAATTCCGAAACTCCCTCTCTTGTGCAACCTTCTCAAGTAACGCATCCCTAGTGATCTCCTTCGCACTCGCACCACGAAGAGACACCTAATTGAACCAAAACAACATTCACAACAGATGACCTAAATACTCAATCCAATCAACATCCAACCAATTGATCACTATAACACATATAAGTGATAACTCATGATCGATAGCGAGCAATCGAGCATAATCGAGCTTAGATCAACAATCTAAAAGCTGAAAAGACCTACGTAGCGAATTATCATGAACAACGGTGAAGGTATGCGGTAATAGTGGAGATGAAAGTGACCTGTTGTTTAGGAAGTTTGTCCATGGAGATTTGGTGCAGAAGATCGATGGAATTCGCTAGTGTCGATAAACTGTTGTGGTGGAGTCAGATGAGATGATCGATCGTAGATGTGACGATGAGGTGATACATCTGGTTTTGGTTGTTGTGTAAGAACACGCGTTGGAACTACATTACGCAATCATGGTGCGTTTGGTGCTTTGACCTAACTCACGAGTACATGATTACCGAGTGTTCGGTTATTTAGGTTTTTGTGAGTCAGTTGTTACAATTATAAAACTCTTAGAAAGCGTTTGGTTTATGAATAGTAAACTTAGTTACATATATTATTATTGCTGATCTTTTAATTTAGTGGTTCAAGGAAAATGTGAGAGACTCTGTTTTTTTTAGATACAAGGTTCAAACATTGATAATGATGAATTATTACTAACTATGTGTTATTAATTTTTAAATATAACCAGTCGTTCAAAAAAACATATATTATTATTATAATATTAATTTTGCACTTGATAGAAATAATAAGTGGTATATTATTGATACATCTAATTTATATTATTATCTCTATATTTTTTGAGACGTACATATAGATACATGAAAAAAAATAAAGATAATACGGTGTTTCAATAACATAAATGTGTGTTTGTATAACTCAACCCAATAGTAAACTTAGTTAGCTTTGTGGTTTTGTCTTATAATCTTGGTGAGCTGTGCCTTTTGCTCATTTTGTGAGTTTTAAAGGGAACGAAAGAGGATAAGCGCACTATTATTTCAACCGATTCTTTTGTACATAGAGAAAGGTCTCCTACTTTTCCATATCGCCATCGTGTTCTGATTGCGTTGTCGTGTTCCACGTGGACCGCAACCACCATGGAATATATCGTAGGTATGTCGGTCGGCGGTCTTAGGTTTGTGTTTTCGATTTTAAGAGGCGGCGATGGCGATGTCGATGTCGCGTGTGGTATAGGTTGAGAGGAGAACGGGTCGTGGTATTTAATGTTGTACATGCACATGCACTGCAATATGCATGTATGCACTTTTTTCACTTTTTAAAACTTGAAAAATCTCAAATTCACAAAACACTCTACTTTATCTTATACCAATCAGTAAAACGCCAATAATGCCACCGCCTTTACGGTACCATCATGAACTCCCTTGTGTTTACTATGTCAAGTTTTCTCTACAAACACACATCTCTTGCTATCGCAACCCATCTCTCTTGAAAAATCCCTCCACCATCGTCACCCATCTTCGGTTACCGCAACCGCTAGCCACTACTCTAAACCGCCAACCATCGGCACCCCTACTGTCTTCATCCCCTTTTTCATCTTTGTAGCCGCTTACCACCATCATCGTTGGGGTGTAAGTCGGGTTAAGACCGGCCTCTTACTCATGTGGTATCTCCGTCGATGAAGTCGAAAAGTTCAAATCGGGTTATGATTAAGTGACCACGGTGTTATAGAGACGGAATCCACAAGCTACCATAGCAAACATTGCTAACCGCAAGCTACCATTGCTAACTACCACTAATGAACACATTCCACCATCGCAAACATCTCCAACGAACGTGATGACCTGGAGCGGATGTCATCACAGATCTTAACGTCTCGTTTTCTTCTTTTTCTCATTTTTGACCAGCTACAACATCGGACTACCTGTTTTTTCTGTTGATATACACACCCGTGTGCATTACTACCAACAAAACGCGAAATCCATCAACGTATCGGTCCTTACCGTCTGTGATGGGTGATGGGTCCCACAACCGCCAGTCACCGTCGTGGTAATGGTGTTACTAGGTTTCAGTGGTGGGGGATTGTCGATGGTGGAGAGCGTCATTAATCGGCGGAGCAAATGTCCCCCTTAAAACTTGGTGTGTAAGATTGTTGTATATTGTGCTTGAGAGGAGGTACTATTAGCTACAATAACCTCCTCTCACACACCGAATTGCCTTTTAATATTAATAAAATTATAAACAACTACAACTTTGATAATTAAAATTTAAGAATTTATCTAAGCAAAATCTTGAAACATCTTTCAATATAAGTCATAAGCCCAAGTACAAACCACCACAAATGATATGATACAGATATGAAAATTAGTTTTGAATAAAATTGTTTATGAATGTAAATAGTAATAGACAAATCAAAGCAACAAAATGATAATAAAAATAAATAAATAAATATAGTCTAAGACGATTGTTTCAAATAACATAATAAGATGATGACAACGCCAAATAAAATTACACTAATCATTACTATTAACAACAAGTATCATATAAAACCGTTAAATGACTATAAACTTGTAGCCTGTTTTTAATGAATGTAAACATCGTGCTGCTTTAACATGATAAAAACGTATCGAAAAACTACTCATGTCGCAGGTAATAATTAATAATATCTTGTATTTTAAGAGTTTTTTTATGAGATTACTCTATAAAAATTTTAATAATACTATCATCGTCTTATTTTAATGGGCTTTGCCATAGACCTATAAACTTTCAATCACAAATAAAAAAGCCCAAGTCCACAAGAGTGGCCCCATAGTATGTATATGGAAAAATAAAAACACAAGAATAATTATTTTACTAAAAGTGAGTATCTATTTAATTTTATATATTAATATAAAAAATGTTTCACATGTTATTCTCCGTATTTATATTTAAAGTGGAAATGTTTGCGCGTTGCGACAATACGACTATTGCGCGATTTTTTGGAAATTCAATTTTTTGGAAATTCAATTTTAATCAGTATCGGCTCGGTACGTTTGACGTAAATTAAAAAATCAAAATATAATTATTGAAAAATAGAATGAAAAAAAACAATTACGTATATTACAAAAATCTTTAAGACCACTAATTATCCTAATAAGATTAGTGAAAGCATGGGTAGTATTTGTGGCCGGAAATCACTTATTACCTAGATTTTAGGGAGGGTTCGTTTTATGAATGTAAGTTAGAGTTTTATGATCATCGATGACAGCTTTTTGTGGTGATTTAGATATACCAGATAAAGTTAATGGAGAAATTATCATCACAAATTATCATCTTGATTGTCATTGAGCTATTAACAACCGACAAGAAAAAAAAGGGATTAATATTCAATTGTAATGTGTCACACCCCGACCAAAGCGGTGGAACATGCCGGGGCGTAACTAAGATTGTTCAAATGCACACGACACTATTAAAGTGACAATATTTAATTAACTCATTCATTTCATATCATGTTCTTACAAATACAAGAAAATAAATAGTTCTTAACTAATAACCTAACGGTCCAAAATAAAATAACGTTTTTAAATCTTCAATCAACCGACAATCAAAACTGTAGCATTGCATAAAATATGTTTTGTCAACATGTATGTTGGTGAGCAATTCCATGACTTTATAAATATAATATAAGGCAAAAATCCACAACTCAAATATGTGAAACCGTAAATAAAAGCGACAATTGAGGTATATCAAACATAAATAAACGAGGCTCCTTTCTAATTGATAAAACTACCATATTACAAGGAGGAGCGTATGATCATACTTATTGAGGATAAGGATGAGGCTAAACGATCAAAAGCAATAAACATGTAACAATTAATCATATGAGGTATGTAGCATACAATTGGATAATTATTCTAAGCAACACATAACCTAGAGGTTGTGGGTTAAGGATCTAGATGTTAAATTATTTTTTTTGGTTGAGTAAGTATGCTTGCTACCCCTAAAGTATAGAAGAGAAAACGAGATGAAATTACTCACTTGGAATAAAATGACGTTGATGAATAAATTTTGAATAAAATCCTCAAGTAAGCGAGTCCGACGGTTTTAACGTGTGTGTCCTAGATTGAAAGATCTTGAGTAAGTATTGAGTCTTGAAGATGAAATATAAATGGTATAAAAGTTTATAAAAATAAGGCTTGGGTTTTCTGGAGTTTTAGTTATATTTTACAAAGTGTGTTTAAATAACGTAAGTATAAAATGAATTTTACAAGAAAACAGGTCATTGATGTTTAGTTTTACTCAACCATTGTTAAGTTTTACATATGAGAGTTGGTTTAGTGCTAATATGCACGATCCCATTAATGTAAGCATCAAGGTCCGACTTACACTCTCTTAAACCCGAGTTTGAGACTT
>BJCM01274384.1:0-10841 GCA_018326385.1 Flaveria bidentis | reverse complement strand
GGGTATGAAGCGCGACGTGGTGGAGTATGTGAGTAAGTGCCTTACTTGCTTACAGGTGAAGGCAGAGCATCAAAAGCCGTATGGGAAGCTTCAGCCATTGGATATACCGGAATGGAAGTGAGAGCACATCACCATGGATTTCATTACGAAGCTGCCACGTACTCCGAAAGGGTACGATGCCATATGGGTGATTGTGGACCGTCTGACGAAGAGTGATCACTTCCTATCGATTCGCGAGACATATTCATCTAAGAGGTTGGCTGATCTGTTCATCAAGGAAGTTGTAGCTCGTCACGGTGTGCCGGTGTCTATTTTGTCCGATCGTGACACCCGGTTTACATCTAAATTCTGGAAGAAATTCCACGACGTAATGGGGACGAGGTTAAACATTAGCACGGCTTATCATCCCCAGACTGATGGTCAGTCAGATAGGACCATTCAGACATTGGAGGACATGCTTCGAGCATGTGTGATTGATTTTGGTGGAAGTTGGGATGACCATCTACCATTAGCCGAATTCTCATACAACAGCTATCATGACAGCATTGGTATGCCACCATATGAGATGCTATACGGTAGGAGATGTAGAAAACCCGTTTGTTGGGGTGATATTGGTCAGAGGGAATTGGGGAGCATTGAGGTAATCGAGGCTACGACTGAGAAGCTTGAGAAGATTAAATCCTTTATGAAGGTAGCCAAAGATAGACAGAAGTCGTGTGCCGATAAACGACGTAGACCGATTGAGTTCCAGGTGGGTGACAGGGTTATGTTGAAGGTCTCACCTTGGAAGGGTATTATTCATTTCCGGAAGAGCTGCAAGCTGAGCCCAAGATACATAGGCCCTTTCCGAATCATTGCTCGATTAGGAGAGGTAGCCTATAGACTGGAGTTACCCAATGAGTTAAGTGGAATTCACCCGACATTCCATGTATCTCATCTAAGAAAGTGCTTAGCTGATGAAGACATGATTGTTCCATTGGAGGATATCGAAGTAGACGAACAACCAATTATGTGGAGCAACCAGTGGCAATCATTGATCGAAAGGAAAAGAGGCTGAGGAATAAAGTGGTTCCCCTTGTGCGTGTACAGTGGAAACACAGGAAGGGATCTGAGTCTACATGGGAGACTGAAGAAGAGATAAAACAGCATTACCCACAATTCTTTGAGGAATAACAGGTTTCGAGGAAGAAACCTATTTAAGGGGGGTGGACTTGTAAAACCCGGTTATTTTAAAGTCAAAGAAAAGAATGAATAAAGTGAAAGAAAAAAGGAAAATAAATAAAACTCAAGTCTAGGGGTAAAAAGTGTCCAAAAGGACAAAAAGTTTGAAAAGTGGGTGTAAAAGGTAGCATGGCCGCCCATGCCATGCCACTTTTACTTCTGAGTTCGGATTTTAGAGAGAGAAAGAGCAGAGCTCGGGTTTGAAGAAGCACAAGAAGAAAGAATTCGAATTCAAGGTAAGAATTCATGCTTTTATGGTGTTCTCGACCGGTTAAGTCCTCGGGTCTATGCTTATACTTGTTTGTATGTGTTCGGGTATGTTTTTAGTGGGTTCCTAAGCAGTTGGATTCAATTCGCAAACGAGTTTGTATGTGTTCGGGTATGTTTTTAGCGGATGAGCTTTTGACTAAGTATGGAAATACGGATGAGTTAGGCAAATGCGGATGAACTATAGTAAATGCGGATGAACTATAACAAATGCGGATGAACTATAGCAAATGCGGATGAACACTTAGAAAAATTCTGACTTTTTGGGAAAAATGAGTAATGTAGGCTTTGACCTAGGAGATTCCCGGGGGTTATGTAAGTTGACTTTTGAGGTCATAGATGGCATCCTGGGCATGTAATGGTATGTGTTTGATGTTTATGCATGTTAATAAGGATGATGTTGCATGGTTATACATGATGTATGTTATGTATGTATGTTCCTTATGATAATGTATGTTTATCTTTCCCATGACTTTACGTGTTACGATAATGAATGAACGAAGTATTATGTAACGTAAAGTGAAAGATAATGAAGGAGGAACATTATGATGAATGCATGCATTAATGGATGAATGAAAGAGGAACATGATGATGAATGCATGCATTAATGAACGAATGAAAGAAGTCTTGCAAGCATTGGATATCAGGGTCCTTCTTTGTGATCGACCAAACGTGTAGTGCCTCTACCGCTTACCTCTAGTACTATGGCATACGCTTAGCTGTTTATTTATTGACTTCGGCCCAGTGGCTAAATTGTTCGGGGTGTAGCATATGGTATTGGTATGAGAGATATCCGATGTGCAAGTAAAGTTATAACAAACGAATGAATGAAAGAACAAAAGTGATAATAAAGATATTATCTATGTGTACGTATGATGTATGATCACACACGCTTGAAATGAAGGGTTTTAATAAAAGTAAAGTATGTTTATTATAAAACTAGAGCTCACTCAGCAACGCTGACTTTTATGCATTTTCCAGTTGGCAGGTAATGTTGCTGAGGATGGCAAGAGGCGGCTGCTCAGCTCTTTTGGATGGCATCCATTTAAATAAAGCTTTTGTGATGAAATACAACGATGAAATTTTGTAACCAACAAACGATGCATTGTTTTGCAAAAGTTTTTATGATGAAATGAAATGCTATTTTTGAATATTTCCGCTGCAATGTTTATTTAAAATATCTGTAAATGTATGTTTTATGTGCAATGGTTGACCGGCTGTAAGTGTCTCGGGAACGGGGCCTTACAACAGGATTTTCTGTTATTGAGATAGCACTATTGTTGTCTATGTGGATGGGAGTCTCCTTGAAGTTGAATCCATAGTCTAGAATCTATATTTGAATCCAAAGTACTTGAGCACAGTAGCTTGCAACAGCAATGTTGTCAGGACCGTTTACGTACGGGATACTAACTAATTCTGCGTGAGACCAGATCAAATAGTGCGGAATCCTATTTGATTGGCGATCCAATCAATGAGAACGTTAACCCGATCGATATAAGAATGAACTAAACTTTAAGAATGAGTAGGAATCGATCAAGAACGAACTTTGAAGTTGGATTGGCTAACTTTGACGTTCTGGACGGCTAGGGTTCGTGAAATTATGAAGTGTTTTGAATTGTTATCAATTGTTATGTTTTTCCACGAATTAAGTGGTATTTATAGGTTTTTAGTTTTCATTCGTATGACTAAACCATTAGCATGGTTCAGTCGTGCGACTGAATCATGCGACTGAGTCATACGCACGACTGAAGGTTCAATCGTGCGACTGAGTCAATCTTATGTCTCAATCATACGATTGATCCAGTCTCCTGGTTCAGTCGTGCGACTGGTCCATAAGCATGATGTATTCATGTGTATGGTCCATAAGTATGGTCCATTAGCATGAATACTCATCCGACTAGGTTGAACACATTTCTTAATCATTATTGACTAAGAACTATGTACAAAAACCTCAATCTTATATAATATGTTCATACATATAAATTATACTTTAACACAATAATAATATGAAATAATTAAACATTAATAAACATCAACCACATATTATATTTCATTGAACCATTTCATTACATATGTGTAAGACATGAAAGACTTTTATATTTAAGCTCACAAACTAGGAACAACATGTATCTACAAACTCCCCCTTGGTCCTAGTTTACTGTATCGTCTAACACTCTTCACATGTTCTTGGAATTTCTTGTACTTCTCCTCTTTTGTAACTCCTGCATGTATTTCAAATGCAAAGCAGAGTCTTATCACGTGTTGGAACTGTAGAGCTTGTATAATATCTTGTGTGTCATAGAACAGTGGCCACTGTATAATGTATAGACATCTTCAGCAGACAAATTAGTAAGCCACATTGGGTCGAATACCCTGATAGTCTCTATTTTTATTTCTCTGTTCAGAACTATGACCGCTTCTCTCATCCACCAATCGTAATACCACCATTTGAAGTGGGGAGTGAAGTCCTGAGGCATTTCCCGTAAGGGAATCTTTGACATTATGCGCGGGGGAATCCACTTCAGCACTACCTTTGGTCTTCCAGATATGGGATCCACTTCAGACTTACGGATGAACCTCTTAGGTTGTTGAGGTCTGAAGTTTACCAACCTGGTGTGGTATTCCTTCTTTAACGCAGCCTCAAACCATCCTGACATCTTCCTTGGATTGGCATACAAAAGATCTAAGCATGCTAGGCGGTTGAGCTCAAAATCAGGAAGAGTCTTCAGATCATGAGGATATCTGAAGTACTCGATCCCCTTCTCTCTTTTAACTGTATAGACTTCTAAGTCTTCAAAATATGCCCACGCTATAATCTTGCCTGACACTTTCTGATGTTTTTTGACTCTGTAGAGTTTGGTGTAGGCATTCTGCTTTGGCAGTGCACGTTGGGCTTTCATCTCACCAAAACAAGCTGCCCATTCAGCTTCCTTTAAGTCGACATTAGCGTCTGAAGTTTGGGCTTGGCTTTCATCTTTTTCTTTCTCTTTTTCCATCTCCTCCAGCTTCTCAAATGTAGCACTGCCAAAAATATCACCCAAGTTGGGTATAACATTACCTTTGTGGTCAGTGTACTCTAGATAATGATCATCTATGACATCCTCTATCTCTATCTCATCCACATCTTTCAGCTCATCATCACTCGCAAGATCAACTTCTGGAGCATCTTTGACGATCTCGTCAGGATTCAGTCTGAATATTTCAGCGAGCTGCTCGTCTGTTAGATCATGATAATCTCTCCTTCCTACGGAGTGTAGCTCACAGATCTTCTGACAATCCCTTGCAAGTCAAGAATCATGGTAAGTTGAGTCTTGACTTGCTAAAGGGGTTCGACATCATGCTCATCTTGTTGTTGACTTTCATCTGTTTGATTAAACATTAACACATCACACATAAGTCATTAAACAAAACATTAAAACATAAAAAAGCATAGATAATCATTAATTACATTAATGTAATATATAATTCAAGTACAAAAGCTTTTAAATACAAAGATATGTAATCATTACTTTTGTCTTGATCTGTCGTTTCTTCAGCTGGAGGAGCTGAGGACGAGACTCCTTTATCTTGGTTTCTTTTTGTGCGCCTCTCCTGAGCTTTAGTGGAGGCTGATGCAGCAGCATCACCTTCTTGATCATCATCATCCTCTTTATCTTTTCCACTCGGTCCTCCTTCATCCACATCTTCCTCAGATTCATCTTCATCCTCATCATCATCATCATCATCACCATCATCACCATCCTTAATCTTTAACGGCTCGCTCTTTGATCCCTTAAGCTTTAGCAAAACTTCTTAATCTTCTTCTCGAGATCTCTATCCTCTTTACCAAAGCCAACACCAGCTCGTTTTGACCTTTAAGTTCATGGTGGGCTTGGCCTAATTCTCTCTCGTACTGATCATTCTTCTCACTCAGTTGTACAATCTGCTTTGCTTGAGCTGCATTCACCTCCATCAGCTAGTTTAGCTGAGTAGCCCTTAGCTCATCAGTGGCAATCAGCTTAGCACAATGTGGTTGAGGTTAGCTAGCTGCTCTTTTAACCCGACCATGGGTAGAGTAGGTCCAGCTGTGAATGTGGATTGGGCGGAGGGACCAGCTTGGTGAGTGGTAGTTGTGGTGGTAGATGTGACGAATATAGGAGGTGGAATGGGAGTGGAATGTGGTGGAGTGGATGTGGTAGTGGTGGTGAGAGGAGTGATAGTGGTAGTGGGAGGAGTGGTAGTGGTAGTAGTTACTGTGGTGGTAGTGGTAGGAGTGGTAGTGGTGGTGGCAGTGTCAGTGGTGGTAGGTGTGGTAGTGGTGGTGCCTGTGCCAGTGGTGGTAGTGGTTGTGATAGAAGATGTGAGAAAAGTAAACATTGGCCTCTTACCCTTTTTGCCATATGGGTGAGCTATCTTCTTCTTCTTGGAGCCCTTAGAAATAGAAGCTCCCCCTGGACCGATGGGCTGGTCAGGTATGTAAGTAGGGTCGATGACATTAGTATCATCACCTGCAGAACTAGTTAGGCGTCCACCGACCGCCTCTATACCCTTCTTAGTTGCCACAACCCTGTTCCCAACTTTCCTCACTAGTGGCTCATCATCCGACTCCTTATCTTCATCTGTCAAGAAGTCTTGGTGGAAGGCAACCTTTTTTGTTCCACCAGGTGCCTCACCACCTTGACCCTGATCATGGTTGTCATCATCGTCGTCTTTTTCGTCGATGGGTGCCATGATAGGCTCAATATCGGAGTCACTGTCATCATGACACCACTTCTTGCGAGAGGGCACCACATACTCCTCGTTGGCCAAATGACCAAACAGTCTCCTTACCGGGGGCTTCACCTGCTTCCCCCGGTAGACCTTCATCCTACCCAATGTAATGTCATCCATAACCTCCGGCACTACAACATCATCCCTCTTTTTTGGCTGCGAAGGAAGCTTCTGATCAATGATCATCTGTAGAAACCTTGGGTACATGCAGAAGTCTTCCTTGCCTTTGTCCTCGAGGTTCTCAATCATCTAGGAGAATATCATGTGGGATAAACTAAATGGGTGGTTCAGCACCAGAGCACCATATGCATTCTAAATTTGATCTGATATCTCGTCGAATCCTCCTCTCCTTGACGCAATACACTTGAGGATGATGTAGGCCAAGTACTTAAACTGGGGCACAGGTTGCTCTTGTTGAGCATACCTGCGTTGATATCCCTAGTGTACTTCATCTGCAGAAAGCAACCTCGAACAGTCAGAGGGTGTAACTTGGTTGGGTGGGCTCCATCCTCACCCAGATCCAGGACTCACCTAATATTTGTTGCAGTAATACTAATCTCTTGTCCGAAGATTGAACTCCAAATACTGTGGGGCTCTGTGGACCTGTCAACAGTAGCACCTTCCCAGAAGGTCTATTGTAGTGATCTGTATGGCATGCAGGGTGTAGATATGGCCTTGAAGATCTAGGATCTCCTCAGAAAGGGCCAAAAAGTGGATCCCGCTCTAATAGCTCCGAATAAACTATGATCCTAGCAAACTCGGAAGCATTCTGAGTAGTAGCATCTAAGTGAACACATATATTGTGCTTGGAGCTCATCGTCCATCTATCAGCCATGTTGTTGTAACACAAGAAACATATACATTAGAGTTGTGTATACGAGATGACAGTTGAAACTTAAACAGTTTTTGATCAAACTGGTTCAATCGTGCGATTGAACCATACGACTAAGTTCAATCGTGCGATTGAGCCTGCGACTGAGTTCAGTCGTGCGATTGAGCTTGCGACTCAAATAGTGCGGAATCCAATTTGATTGGCGATCTAATTAGTGAGAATGTTAACCCAATTGATATAAGAATAAACTAAACATTAAGAACGAGTAGGAATCGATCAAGAACAAACTATGAAGTTGGATTAGATGTTCTAGACTCTCTGGACGGCTAGGGTTTATGTATATTCGAAGTATTATCGTATTGTTCTGAATTCTTATATTTTTTCACGAATTAAGTGGTATTTATAGGTTTGTAGTTTTCATTCGTACAACAGAACCATTAGCATGGTTCAGTCGTGCGACTGAATCATGCGATTGAGTCATGCGCATGACTGAAGGTTGAGTCATGTGACTGAGTCAATCATATGTCTCATTCGTACGACTGATCCAGTCTCTTGGTTTAGTCGTGCGATTGGTCCATAAGCATGATATATTCATGCGTATGGTCCATAAGTATGGTCCATTCGCATGAAGACTCATCCGACTAGGTTGAACACATTTCCCAATCATGATTGACTAAGAACTATGTAAAATAACTTCAAACCCATATAATAAGTTCACACATATGAATTATACTCAACATTATAATAATATGAGATAGATAAACATTAATAAGCAATAACCACATATTATATATCATTGAATCAATTCATTACATATGTGTAAGACATGAAATACTTTTACATTAAAGCTCACAAACTAGGAACATGATGTATCTACAAACTCCCCCTTGGTCCTAGTTTAATCTATTATCTAACATTCTTCACATGTTCTTGAAACTTCTTGTACTTCTCTTCTCTTATGACTTCTGTGTGTATCTAAAATGCAAAACAGAGTCGTAAAATATGTTGAAACTACAGAGCTTGTACTATATCTTGCGTGTCATAGAACAGTGGCCACTTGTATAATGTGTAGGCATCTTCAACTAACAAGTTGGTAACCCATATAGGGTCAAATACCCGGATAGTATTTATCTTTCCTTCTCTGTTCAGAACTATGACCATTTCACCAGTCCTCCAATCATAATACCACCATTTGAAGTGTGGAGTGAAGTCCAGAGGCATTTCCCGTAAGGGAATCTTTGACATTATGCGCGGAGGACTCCACTTCAGCACGACCTTAGGCTTTCTAGATATAGGATCCACTTCAGACCTACGAATGTACCTCTTCAGATCATGAGGATATCTGAAGTACTCAATCACTTCTCTCTCTTTACAGCATACACGTCCAAATAATCAAAATAAGCCCACGCTATAATCTTGCCAGACACTTTCTTATGACGTTTGACTCTATAAAGCTTTGTGTAGGCATTCTGCTTTTGGGGCATGCGCTGGGCTTTCATCTCAGCAAAACAAGCTGCCCATTCAGCTTTCTTGATATCAA
Organism: Flaveria bidentis; assembly: GCA_018326385.1. Lineage (NCBI taxonomy): Eukaryota > Viridiplantae > Streptophyta > Magnoliopsida > Asterales > Asteraceae > Flaveria > Flaveria bidentis. The sequence continues at coordinate 2,232 of BJCM01274384.1, read as the reverse complement.
CGTTGTCGTCTTAAGCTTGGGCGGTGCTTTCTTCTTTCTCCTTTTCTTTTTCAACTTCATCTAGCTTCTCAAAATTACCACAGTCTAATGTTTCACCCAAGTTGGGGATAACATGTCCATCCAGATCAGTGTACTAAGGATAATGATCAGTAGTGACATCCTCTATCTCAATTTCGTCTACATCGTTAAGCTCATCGTCACTTGCCACATCAACTGTAGGAGCATCTTTGACCAGCTCATCCGGATTCAGCCTGAGTATTTCAGCCAGCTGTTCATCCGTCAGGTAGTGTATGATCTCTCCCTCCTCTAGAGTGTAGCTCATAGACCTTCTAACTATCCCTTGCAAGTCAAGAATCATGGTTAATTGAGTCTTGAACTGCTAAAGGTGTTGAACATCAAATTCATCTATCTGTTGAGCTTCATCTGTTTGATTAAACATTAAGCATATCACACATAAGTCATTACATAAAACATTAAGACATAAACATACATAAATGATCAATAATTACATTAATGTAATATATAAGTCAAGTACAAAAGTTTTAAATACAAAAACATCTAATCATTAATTTTGTCTTGATCCTTTTGTTCTTCAGCAGGAGGAGCAGAGGATGAGGCTCCTTGATCTTGGCTACATTTGGTCCGCCTCTCTTGAGCTTGAGAGACGCTGATGCAACAACATCACCTTCGAGGTCATCCTCGTCCTCTCTATCTTTCCCGCTAGGTGCACCTTCTCCAATAACCTCCTCACTATCATCTTCATCCTCCTCCTCCTCCTCCTCATCCTCATCCTCCTCCTCCTCCTCATCATCATCATCATCATCATCATCATCATCACCATCACCATATTTGATCTTCAATGGGTCAGACTTTGATCCTTTCAGTTTTAGAAGTATCCTCTTATTCTTCTTCTCAAGCTCATCAATCCTCTTTGTCGATGCTAACACCAGCTCATGTTGCTTTTCGACCTGTAAGGTTGGCAATCCTCTTCTTCCTGGATCCTTTTGCCTTAGGTGCTCCCCCTTGGCTGTTAGGCTGGTCAGGGGTGTAAGAAGGATCTGTGACATCTGTTGTGTCACCCCTAGACTCAGCCAGGCGTCCACCAACCGCCCTGATCCCTCTCTTAGTGGCCACGACCCAGCTCCCGACCATCCGTACCAGAGGCTCATCATCTGACTCCTCTTCTTTAACTATTAGAAAATCCGGGTGGATAGCAGCCTACTCAGATCCACCTAGAGCAAAAGAAGTAATGGGTGGAGGTTGTGAAGATATAGTAGAAGTGTCAGTGGCCCGTGAAGTACTAGGACCTGCATCTCCCCCACCTTGACCGTCATCTTGGTCATCATCATCATTATCGTCATCGGATGTGGCAGTCATGAAGGGCTCAGTATCTGAATCACTGTCATCGTGACGCCACCTTTTACGAGAGGGAGCCACATAGTCCTTATGGGCCAGGTGCCCAAACAATCTCCTGACAGGGGGCTTCACCTGCTTCCCCATGTAAACTTTCATCCTCCCCATTGTTGTGTCGTCCATAACTTCCAGAACGACAGCATCATCCCTTTCCTTTGGTAGCGAAGTAAGCTTCTCGTCTTTAATCAGCTGTAAGAAACGTGGATACATATAGAATCCTCCCTTGCCTTTAGCGTCAAGGTTCTCGATTAGATAGGAGAAGATCATGCGAGAGAAACTGAACGGGTGGTTTAGTACCAGTGCAACGTATGCATTCTAGATTTGGTCGGACAGCTCGTCAAATCCTCAACGCCTGGAGGCTATACATTTCAGGATCACATGTGCCAAATACTTGAACTGAGGGCACATGTGCTCTTGTTTAGTACATCGGCATTTAAGTCACCGGCATACTTGATCCTCATAAAGCATCCCTGGACAATCAGGGGATTTAGCTTAGTTGGGTAGGCTCCGTCCTCACCCAGATCTAAGACCCGCCTCAAATCAGCCTCAGTAATCTCGATATCTTGACCAAAAATGGAGCTCTGTATACGGTGTGGGTCAACAGACCTATCTACCCTGGCGCTTTCCCAGAAGGCCTGCTGAATGGATCTGTAAGGTGGGCAGGGGACAAAGATGGCCTTGAAGATCCTTGATCTGCACAGAAAGGCAATGATCCCTATGATGTCAGAAGCATTCCTAGACGAAGCATCAAGGTGAGCACATATGTTATGCTTAGTGCTCATAGTCCACCTATCAGCCATGTTGCTGCAACACAAGAGA
>BJCM01274382.1:13914-41283 GCA_018326385.1 Flaveria bidentis | reverse complement strand
CATGCGGTTGATCCATTCGCACGACTGAGTGTTCAGTCGTGCGACTGAGTCAATCTCATATCACAATCGTGCGACTGATCCAGTCTCCTGGTTCAGTCATGCGACTGGTTCATTAGCATGAAGTTGTTCATGCGTATGGTCCATTAGCATAGGCCATTCGCATGAAAACTTCACATGACTAAGTTTAAACAAATTTCTCAATCATCATTGATGAAGAACTATGTAAACAACCACAAACCTATATAGTTAGTTCAATAAGCGTTAACATACAATAATCAATGAAATATTCAACATTATAAGCACAACCACACATTGTATTTCATTCAGTACCCATTCTATTACATATATTTAAGACATGAAAGACATTTTACATTAAGCTCATAAACTAGGTACATATGTATCTACACATGTCATAGCTCATATCCTAATATATTACAAAAAGGATAAAAGTACATAAAGTAGAAAGCACAGACTCAAGACCTCAATGTACAGTTAACAAAAGCATGGACCTTTTCACCAACTCATGTAAGTTGGTGACTAAACAGAGTTGTAGTGGAAAGGTGGTCCAGATTTTATGGTAAAGTACATCAGATAAAAGCATGTATCTAAAAGTCTTCGGAAGAAATATGTCTTCACTTTTTGGCTTCGGAAGACTTTGTCTTTGAAGCTTCGGAAGACTTCACTTTTGGCTTTGGAAGATGTTCATATTTTACACTTAGAATATTTCTAATGCAAGGTGTAAAACTTCCGAAGCATTTCAACTTCTATTCTTTAGTGCATGCATGCAAAAAAACTTTGGATGTTTTGCCTGCATCAGACTTATAGGAATTCTTACAGATGTCCTTACACCATCTTGAATACCAAAGATCAAATTGCCAAGTTTGATGAGAAATCAGGTGATGGACATTTTATTAGATACTCTTCAAGCCAAGGCTTATAGAGTATTCAATCTTAGAACTAGAGTAGCTAAGTAGTTAGCCAATATGACTTTTACTGAGCACACTCCCAATTTGAAAGTTTATGGTCCATATTGGCTATTTGATCTTGATTTAGTTACAAACTATTTTAACAAATCTTGTGAGAATGTTTCAGGATCTGCAGATATACTACCTACAGGTGATCCTGATCCAAGATTTAAGCTGAGAAGACCATCAGGCTATACTATTTCAGCTCCAGTTGTAGCAAACTCTGCAAATGAATTTTCCATCAACACAACAATGACAAATTTAGCTGATACATCCGAGATGCCTTCAAATTCCAGCTTGAGGGCACAACACTCAGATAAAGAAGCTTCAAATGTAGAAGATCATGGTGGTGGTGAAAGTGAGCAAGAATTTATTGATGGTGACAATCACTCCATTGAAGACAACATCAATGATGTCATACACTTATTGGATCAAGTTTCTCTTGATAAGTCTGCTGATGTGGTGGGAGAAACTTCATTGCCTTATCTAAATTTCTTTAATTTGGATCTCTCTAAGCAACTTGCTATGATTCTCCAACTAAGGATCCATAAGTCTCATCCTACCATAAATATCTTTAGATGATGTCTTAGGGATAAAAACAAGAGGACAAACCCATGATGCAAATGTTTGTCTTCACTCTTGTTTCTTATCCCAGATTGAGCCAAAGAATATTGACAAGGCTTTAAAGGATGGAAGTTGGGTTGAAGCTATGCAAGAGGAATTGCTTCAATTCAAAAGGCAAAAGGTTTGGAACTTATGTCCTCTTCGTCAAGGGAAGACTACCATAGGAACCAAATGGGTGTTTAGGAATAACTTGTCATAAAAAACAAAGCTAGACTAGTTGTCCAAGGATACACTCAAGAAGAAGGAATTGACTACACAGATGTCGTTGCTCCTGTGGCAAGACTTGAAGCTGTTAGAATATTCTTAGCTTTTGCTGCATCCAAGGATTTCAAGGTCTACTAACAAGTGTGCTTTTCTTTATAGGGTGATTGATGAAGAGGTGTATGTCAAACAACCACCTGGGTTTGTAGATCCTGATCATCCTAATTATTTCTGCAGGTTTGATAAAGCTCTTTATAGGCTGCACCAAGCACCAAAGAAGTAGTATGAGACTTTATCTCAGTATCTCTGTAAGTACGGATACAAAAGGGGTACTATAGATGGAACTCTCTTCATCAAAGGAACATGGAACAACTTAATGCTAGTTCAAGTATATGTAGATGACATTATCTTCGGGTCTACTAATCCAAAACTCTGCAAAGATTTTGAGAAGTTGATGAAGGATAGATTTAAAATGAGTGCCATGGGGGAACTTAATTTCTTTCTAGAAATTGAAGTGAAGCAAGTTGACAGTGGCATCTTCATAAGTCAATCAAAGTATGTACAAGACATACTTACAAGATTCAACATGACTGATTGTAAGGTTGCTAAGATACCTATAGCTAGAAACCACTCCCTTGGACCTGATCTTGAGGGGGAGTGTGTGGATGAACATTTTTATAAGGCTATGATTGGGTCTCTTATATACCTCACTACTAGCAGGCCTGATATGATGTTTGCAACATGTATTTGTGCAAGATATCAAGCCAACACCAAGATGTCACAGTTAGTTACTGTCAAAAGGATTATGAGATATCTCAAAGGTGCTCCAACACTTGGACTTTGGTATCCAAAGAATTCTGATTTCAATCTGTATGCATATACAGATAATGACTATGGTGGATGTAACATGTCTGTAAAGTCTACATCAGGGGGATGTCAGTTCCTTGGTGGAAGGATAGTTTCATGGCAATGCAAGAAGCAATCCTGTGTATCTGCATCAACTGCTGAAGCTGAATACATTGCTGCTGCAAGCTGCTGTGCTTAAGTGCTTTGGATTCAGAATCAAATACTGGATTATGGATTCAACTTCAAAGAGACTCCCATCCACATAGACAACAACAATTCTATTTCTATCATAGAGAATCTCGTGCAGTACTCAAGGACAAAACACATCAATATCAGGTATCATTTGATTAGAGATAACTTTGAAAAGGAATTAATCTGTCACACCCCAACCTTAACGGCGGAAACGTTGAGATGTGAGGGTTAAGATTGTTCATAGCCACATAACACTACCAATAAATGTAAAAATAATTTAACCATAAGTTTTAAAGTGAAAATACAACCAAAAAGTCTCAAACAAAATCAAACATAACACAAGTTCAAAATTCCAAGATTCAAAAACATGTTCTTTATTTTCTAGGTCCAACCCTAGATGTGTCCATACTTCAATTTCATACACCAACCTTGGGCATTTCTTGAAACATGTTAAAAATAAAGTCAACAATCGAATGTTGGTGAGTTTCCATAGGTTATACATATATACATATAAACATTTAAAAGTAGCAATTCATGTCATCAGTTACGAATAATGCAAGTTTATAGATAGCATAATGATACAATCAAACCTTGACAAAGATGGCCACAATAAGTTATAACGATTAGCTAAGTGTACTTGGTTCCCATGATGAACAAGCATACGTCATCAAGAGTCGGCAATAACCTCGGCTTTAGCACCAAATAGGCTTGTCAGGCCTATAGATCTATGATGTCGCTATGCTAGCAATAGTTTATGAATGTCTACACAAAATGTCTATCATACTCACAATATCACAAATAACCATGACAAGATTTAAATACGAATTGCTAGTGCATTTACAAGTATCAAGACGTTTACAAGTGCAAGTTTATAACGTTAACATGTTTTACCCTAAAAGGTGTGAAATAAAGTAAAAAGAGGGGCATGAAAACTCACATGTTGTTTAAGATGAATCTTAAGAATAATAATAAGAATTTAAGTAGCGCTCCAATGATTCCTTTTTACAGGATACCTAAATGTATAAGTACCAAGATTTAAGTTTAAAAACAAGATTAACGACTAAGCATGAACTAGGGGTTTCAATTGAAATTTGGGGTTTTGATAAATAAATAAAATTAAATAATGGAATCACTTATATTTTGATTCAATGAAAAAGAAATATACCATTTAATTATTTAATATAGAGAAAAAAAATTAGGTCATTCGTAATAACTGATAAGTTTAAATATAAAATGTAAATTAACTTTTATAATCATTTGAAATAAACATGATTAAACAATAATTAAAATTAACATATTGACCAATGAAAATTTATTAATTTAAACTATTATTTAAATTCCATTTTATAAGAAATTATATAAAAATGACCTTTGTTATATTGTTTTATTAAAAGAATATATAAGCATTTAAATTTGAAAATTTGCAAAAAATAATTTGGTGGTTTTATTTTTTTTAAAGTTTAAAAAAATGGTTTTTTTATAATAACTAGAATTTTCTATAATTAAATTGCTTAAAAAAGGTTTTAAAAAAATAATAAGGTTGCCCGGGTTCGAACCCAGGACCTCAAAGTGGACAGGTGAATGTGTAACCATTAGGCTAGATGCCTATGCCTGCCATAAAAATGGTTTTTAATTGTTAAAAGCATTAATTACTAGAAACCCCCAAATTCTATGAACCCTAACTTTGGATTTCATCAAATTGATCAACACTTCGTGTGTTTTAACCGAATTGAACTTAGGGCTTTCGTTTGTAATGATCATACGAACATGATGATATGTGTGTTTACCCAAATTGAAGTCGAATCTGTCAGGATCGTGTACATATAGAATACTAACTGATAATGCGTGAAACCAGATCAAATAGTGCGGAATCCTATTTGATTGGCGATCCAATTAGTAAGAACGCAATCCCGATCAATCTAACGATTAAAGAAACGTTAAGAACGAGTAGAAAATGATCAGATGCGAACTATGAACTTGGAATAGGCTTTCTGGATGCTCTGGACGGCTAGGTTATGAGTATGTGTCTAAAGTTCCGTTTTTCCACGAATTAAGTGGTATTTATAGGTTTGCAGTCTTCATTCGTGCGACTGAACCATTAGCATGGTTCAGTCATGTGACTCACCCATGCGACTGATTCATACGCACGACTGAAAGTTCAGTCGTGCAAATGACTCAATATCATGTCTTACTCGTACGACTGATCCAGTCGTTTGGTTCAGTCGTGCGACTCATGATGTATTCATTCATATGGTCCATACGTATGGTCCATTAGCATGAATCATCATATAACAACTTCAAACCTATATAATAAGTTTATATATATGAATCAGATATGAGTAAACATCAAAGCACAAATCATATATTATTACATTGTTTCATTACACATATGTAAGCCATGACAAACTTTTACATTAAGCACATAAACTAGGGACATATGTATCAACAAACTCCCCCTTGGACCTATTTTAGTCTATTGTCTGACATCCTTCATATGCTCCTCAAATCTCTTCTACTTCTCCTCTCTTGTGACTCCTGCATGTATTTCAAATGCAAAGCAGAGCCGTATCACATTCTGGAATTGGAGAGCTTGTACAATATCCTGCGCGTCATAGAACAATGGACACTTGTATAAAGTGTAGACATCTTCAGCTGACAAGTTGGTAAGCCACATTGGGTCAAATACCCTGATAGTTTCCATTTTTCCCTCTCTGTTTAGAACTATGACCACTTCATCCGTCCTCCAGTCATAATACCACCATTTGAAATATGGAGTAAAGTCCTGAGGCATTTCCCGTAAGGGAATCTATGACATCGTGCGCGGGGGACTCCACTTCAACACTACTTTAGGCTTTCCAGATATGGGATCCACCTTAGACTTGCAAATAAACCTCTTCGGTTGTTGAGGTCTGAAGTTTACCCATTTGGTGTGGTATTCTTTCTTTAATGTAAACTCAAACCAACATGACATCTTTCAGGGATCAGCATACAGCAGATTTAAGCATGCCAGTTGGTTGAGCTCAAAGCTTGGGAGAGTCTTCAGGTCATGAGGATACCTGAAGTACTCTGTTCCATTCTCCCTTTTTATAGCATAAATGTTTAGATCCTCAAAATATGCCCACGCTATGATCTTTCCAGACACCTTTTGATGTTTCTTGACTTTGTAGAGTTTGGTGTAGGCATTTTGCTTTAGACCTTTGCGCTTGGCTCTTATTTCAGCAAAACAAGCTGCCCATTCAGCCTTCTTTATATCAACATCTGCATCCGACGCTTGGGCTTGGCTTTCAACCTTATCCTTTTCCTTTTCCATTTCATCCAGCTTTTCATATGTAGCACTACCGAGAGTCTCACTCACGTTGGGGATCACATTGCCCTCTCGGATAGTGTTCAGACGTGACATCCTCAATCTCTATTTCATCAACATCATTCAGCTCATCATCACTAATGACATCTACCTCTAGAGCGTCTTTGACAAGCTCATCTGGATTCAATCTGAACATCTTAGGGAGTTGCTCATCGGTGAGATAGTGAATAATTTCTCCTTCTTCGGGAGTGTAGCTCATCGACCGTCTGACTATCCCTTGCAAATCAAAAATCATGGTGAATTGAGACTTGATTTGCTGTAGGGGAGAAACATCATATTCATCTTGCTGAGAGGTTTGATCTGCTTGATTTAAACATTTAACACATCAATCATTAGTAGTTAATCAAGACATTTAAACATAGATAAACATAAGTAACCATAAATTACATTAATGTAATATTCGAATCAAGTACAAAAGTTTATAAATACAAAACATCTAATCTTTACTTTTATCTTGATCAGTCAACTCTTCAACTGCAGGAGCTGAAGACTATGCTTCTTGATCTTGTGCTCTCTTAGTACTCCTTTCTTGACCCTGAGTAGAGGCTGATGCAACAACATCATCTTCTTCATCATCATCATCTCCTCTCTTCTTTCCACTCAGTCCCGCTTCATCATCCTCATCTTCTTTACTATCATCATCATCATCATCATCATCATCATCATCATCATCATCATCACCTTCTCTGATCTTTAAGGGCTCATCTTTTGATCCTTTCAGCCTGAGCATGATCTTCTTGTTCTTTTCCTCCAAATCCTCAAGCCTCTTAACCGAATGAGCATTCTGCTCCTGAAGCTGTGCAATCTGCTGAGCTTGAGCAGCATTGAGCTCCATAAGTTGGTTTAGCTGTGTAGCTCTTTTCTCATCGACAACTAGCAGCTTTAGCACCATTATTTTTAGGTTGGCTAGCTGTTCCTCTACCCCGATGGAGGGTAGAGTGGATCTATGGCTCAGTGGGACGTGAGCAGATGTCCCGGCTCGTTGGGTGGTGGTGGTGGTGGTGGATGTGGTGAATATAGGAGGTGGTATAGGAGTGGATGGTGATAGGGTGGCTGTGGTGGTGGTGGTAGGAGGTATGGTAGTGGTAGTAGGAGGTGTGGTAGTGGAGGTGGTAGTTGTGGTAGAGGTAGTGGTGGTTGTGGTCATGGTTGTGATCAGTGTAATCCTCCTCCTCTTGCCCTTCATGTCGTGGGGCTGAGCCATCCTCTTCTTCCTTGATCCCTTGGAAGAGGATTCTCCCCCTGGGCTCATAAGATGGTCAGGGATGTATGATAGATCGGTATCAGTAGTAGCAGCATCCCTGGACTCACCCTGGCGTCCGCCAACCGCCGCAATCCATTTCTCTGTGGCAACAACCTTACTGCCCACTGTCCTCACTAGAGGCTCCTTATCTGACTCTTCCTCCTCATCAGGCAAGAAGTCTTGGTGGAATCCAGCAGTTTCAGTTCCACCCTGGGTGGATGGTGGAGATGGAAGATCAGTGGCAGTGTCCCTAGATGGAATGGGGCCTGTATCTCCACCATCACTACTGTCATCATCATCGTCGTCTTCAGCTCGTAGAACATTAGGCTCAGAATCTGAGTCACTGTCATCGTGACGCCACTTCCTGCGAGCGGACGCCACATAGTCCTCTCGAGCCAGATGCGCAAACAATCTTCTCACCGGGGGCTTCACCTGCTTGCCCCGGTATACTTTCATCCACCCAAGTGTCGTATCATCCATAACCTCAAGAGTGACCGCATCATCTCTCTCCTTCGACAGCAAAGGAAGCTTCTAGTCAATAATCATCTGTAGGAAACGAGGGTACATGCAGAAGCCTTCCTTGCCCTTGGCCTCTATGTTCTCTACCATGTACATGAAGATCATACGGGATAAACTGAACAGATGGTTCAGTACCAGAGCTACGTAGGCATTCTGGATTTTATCAGACATCTCATCAAAGCCACCTTTCCGTGAGGCTATGCACTTGAGGAGCACATGGGCCAAGTACTTGAACTGGGGGCATAGGTTGCTCTTGTTAAGCACACCTGCATTTATGTCCCCAGCGTACTTGATCTGAAGAAAACATCCCCGCACAGTCAGGGGATGTAGCCTGGTCGGGCAGTCTCCGTCCTCTCCAAACTCCAAAACTCTCCTCAGATCATCCTCGCTGATCTCAATCTCTTCACCAAAAATAGATCTCCGAATGCGATGAGGCTCAGTGGACCTGTCTACTACAGGGCTTTCCCAGAAAGCCTGCTAAATCGATCTATAAGGCGTGCACGGTGTTGAGATAGCCTTGAAGATCCTCGATCTTCGTAGAAAGGTAATAATAACCGCGAACTCAGAAGCGTTCCGGGATGCGACGTCAAGATGAGCACAGATGTTGTGCTTCGTGCTCATCGTCCACCTACTAGCCATGTTGCTATAACACAAGACATATAAACGTTAGAATTTTGGTAAGTGAATGACATTTGAATTGCAATGAACTTGAAACATTCTGTTCAATCGTGCGAATGGACAATGCGACTGAGTCTTAGTCGTGCGATTGAGCTCATTCGTACGATTGAGCCTGCGACTGAGCTTAGTCGTATGCTATAACATACGGTTGAACCAAACGTGCGACTGAACTCATACGCATGGTTCATTCGTGCAGTTGAGATTCATCAGTATGTCCATTCGCATGAGTCTTTATTCGACACTGTTAGATCAGTTATTGGTCTATATTTATTGTTAAACATTGTGGTTAGGCTCATTAGACTCGCAAACACTCAAAATAACACGTAATATTCTTTAAATTAATAGTTTAGTCCATTTTGGTGGTTTATTTTGACATTTTTGTCTCGGTTCTTGTTTTGACCAATTTAGGTCATTAGGACTTGATTAAACCAAACATTTTGTGCGTTTTCAGTCACTAAATACCTATAGATGAAGAGAGTACACGTTAGTATCACAATCATAGTGCGAAATCAATCAAATCGAATTTTGGCAGAGTAACTTTGCTTTCGTGCGATTTGGGAGCGATTGAAGGGTGATGAAAATGTGCGACCGACTTCCCTCTATTTATACTAGGTTTACCTTCAGTCGTGCGACTAGACCTATTCGCACGCTTCATTTGTGCGAATGGGGCTTAGTCTTGCGACTGGCTTAGTCGGTCACATCCATTTGTGCGATTGGTTCATTCTGGTGATCCAATCGCATGGATTGACCCATACTTATGGTCCAATCATACACCTGGTCCATACATATGGTTAAATCGTGCGATTGGCTCATACGTATGATCCAATCGTACGACTGGTCCATACTTATGGTCCAGTCGTGCGAATGGCTTAGACTTATGAGTTTGACCTCATGCACTTTCAACCACTTGTTAACTATTGATAAGACGTTATGACCGATGATCATCTCAGACATGACCTTTTTAATTTGAAAATCTATTGATCACCTCAGATGTGATCCTTTTTAATAAAACTGACTGGTCACCTCAGACGTGACCCCTTTTAGTTTGAAACTGATTTGGTCACCTCAGACGTGACCCCTTTTAGTGAGTGATTCACAGAATTCATCCAGTTGTATAGTCCAAATTTTACCTAAAAAGAAACTAGAAAAATAGAAAAGCAACTTGAAATCAAAAACTGAACAAGACATATTTTTGGTGGTGTTTGATAAGAGATGGATTGAAATCTTATAGAAAGCCGTCTAGCAGATTTTTCTTCCTAAGCAGCACAACTTCAAGTTAACTTGATCATTTTGGAATGATTCATTATGGAATCATACATGTATATCAGAATCATTTGGGACATTTTAATAAAACATTTTGATGTTAGATTCTTGTTTTGATCGAGAGTCAATAGCAATTTTAGGAAATCATACTAGAGCTATAAGATGCACACAATGATTTTGACTGTCAAGAATTGCAGCCACAATGATTGTCAGTATATTTGTCCTGATAAATCCATACACTGATTTTTGACACACATTGGTGATGAATTAAGGTTTAATTATTTCAACAAGCATTTATGGATCCCACACTTATATGGTAATCAACGTTCCTTAGGAGATTTGTGAGCGGTCTACGGGTATTTTGACAATAAGAAACTATTCTAAGAGCTTTCAAAGAGATGCCAAGCCTCAGGTCAGTGCCATCGCATAGCAGAGAGGCGCAAACAACAATGAATTCTAGAATATTTTAGGTTATGCTTATCCTCAGGTCAGTGCCATCGTACAGCAGAGAGGCACATAACTTATCTTCTTGTTAGAGCATTTATTTTCTTTTTGCACATAATGTACCAATAATATAAGTTATTAGATTGATTGCATTTTTCATTTTTTTCATGTGCTATGCTCATTTTTATGCTCGTCCGCACACATTTGTGGCGTTTATTTTGCTCTTCACCCCTTATTGGAACTACTTTGATTGTGTTAACCAGGGATAAGATGGGAATCCATAGCAAGTTGAACAACTTAGTTTGAATTTAAATCACCAATGAGGTCTATCATCTATTGTGTTGAATCTACCGATACATCATACAATGGACTAGCAACCTCTAGGTCTAATTTCTCTATGTTACCTCAATAGCAGACTAGCTTTACTATCATTTTTCCTTTTATTTTGCTTAGACTTCTCAGCTTTATACTTTGAATTTTGCATCTTAATCATTTAGGTGCTTTTGAGGTCCCAAACAATTTGTTCCCTATGTACTATAATTTTCCATAAGCGTTGAATCAGAATCACAGATTTGATTTCATCTCTTTTAGCTAAGCTGCCCTACTCCCTCGTTTTTTTAAGTAATTAAATACTGCACGAATTAAAAAACTAAACTAACCTATTCTCCCCCTAAAATTCTAAAACCGAAAATCTTTTTGTGTTTTTGGATTTTAATAGACAAGAAAATAAAATAAATAAAAGAAAATAAAATGAAACAAAAAAACTTGTCGGACTATGCACTTTCTTCCTCTAGAATCACATCACCCATTAACCTATAAAAGATATAAAAACCTAGGTTTATCAAATGCTTTTGTGTAGAGGTTGGCGCATTGAAAATCCGTATTTATTTTAACCACATCGATTAATTGCTTTTCAAAACAGTCACGTATAAAATGATATTTAATACTGATGTGTTTCGTTTTAGGATGTTGGACTGGATTTTTGGTGACAGCAATAGCAGCAGAATTATCAACAAAAATAGGAGTGTTAGAAAATTGCAATCCGTAGTCACGTAGTTGCTGTTGAATCCAAATAATCTGCGAACAGCAACTTGCAGCAGCAACGTATTCAGCTTCACAAGTTGACAGAGCATCTGATGTCTGCTTCTTACACCGTCAGGTGACTAACCGTCTACCAAAGAATTGACATCCTGCAGAAGTGGACTTGTAATTCATTTTGCAACCACCATAATCTGAGTCACTATACGCTGTAAGCTCAAAATCATCGTCATGAGGATACCACAACCCGAGTGTTGGAGTACCCTTCAGATAACGAAAAATCCTTTTAACACTTATGAGATGGTTGATTTTCGGTTTCGATTGATATCTAGAACAAAGACACGTCGCGTACATGATATTAGGATGAGACGCTGTGAGATACATAAGGAATCCAATCATTCCTCTATACATTGTAGCATTAACCAGATCACCATTTTCGTCGGGTGCCACATCGTGGTTCGTGGCAAGTGGAGTTCCAGCAGCTGAAGCATTCTCCATGTCAAACCGACAGAGGATGTCCCCTACATATTTAGTCTGATGCAGGAAGATTCCTTTTGGTGTCTGATCCACCTGTAATCCTAGGAAAAACTTCATCTCCCCCATTGCACTCATCTCAAATTCTGCTTTCATGACAGATTCAAATTCTTTACATAACTCTTCATTTCTAGAACCAAAGATTATGTCATCAACATAAATCTGTACTAGCAGTAAGTCGCCATCCTTTTCTTTGATGAACAGTGTACAATCAATAACTTCTCTGCGAAAATCGTGTTTCACCAGATGAGTTGAGAGTTTTTCATACCATGCTCTAGGGGCTTGATGGAGCCCGTAGAGAGCCTTATCCAGCTTGTAAACTCTGTCGCGATGATAAGGATCCTCAAATCCTTTGGGTTGACTGACGTATACTGTCTCATGAATTTCCCCATGAAGGAATGCACTCTTTACATCTAGTTAATAAACTTTAATCTTCATGCAAGATGCATAGGCTAGGAAAATACGGATTGCTTCCATTCTAGCCACGGGTCCAAACACTTCATTATAATCAATGCCGGACTTGTCTAAAACCTTGAACCACAAGTCGAGCCTTGTTTCTGATTATGACCCCTTGGTCATCTTTCTTGCACTTCAAGACCCATTTCGTGCCAATCACCTTAGCACCTTTTGGTCTGTCCACAAGGGTCCATACTCCAAACTTCTTGAACTGTAGGAGTTCTTCTTGCATTGCACTAACCCATGCCTCATCATTTAAGGCTTCACCTACATATTTTGGCTCAAATTGAGACACACAACATCGATAAGCATCATCATGAAGATAGCCTTTTTCCATGACTGAGGCATAATCAACTGAGTAAAGCTGATTTCGTGTTTGTACTCCCGATTGTACATCCCCTATGACGTTGTCCAAAGGATGATATACATTTATTCGAGATCCGGGAGTGATGGGAACAACTACTTCCTGATCTAGATCTTGAATTCCCTGTTCAGTATCTATAGTCGTTGGAGTGTGAGGTTCTGAAGTGTCAGAGGCGTCAACATATGATGCTTGTGTACTTTCTGTAAAAGGAACCTGTTTCTCCTGGTCCACCTGTTCAGTCTCTACTTCTTCATCATCAGAGGAGGAGTCACTTACATCAAGTTCTCCCCCTAAAGGACTAGAAGATTCACCTTGTGGAACTGATGTTGTCGAGTCTAGTGACGTTGTGTTTAAGACATCGTACATCATTCTGGTTGATAACTCATCATCAGGAAGGGAGGTAGGGATGTTGAAGGACTTAAAGAATCCATCATAGTCGAAGAAGAATGAGGGTCCCTTTCCAGGGGTGTGTATCTTTGAACATCAATGTTGCACCACACTTCTACCTAGCTCGTTGAGTTGTTATAAACTCTCTTGTTTGGTATATTGTATCCTAGAAAGATCCCTTCTTTTGCCATCTCTCTAAACTTCCCAGTCTGAGTTTTCTTCAGCAGCATGCACGGTGCGCCAAACGGTTCTAGATACTCCAAGTTGGGTTTACATCACTGGAGCAGCTCATAACATGTTTTCCCATGTCGTTTGACCACTAAGACTCGATTGAGTGTGTAACAAGCATTGGCGACTGCCTCATTCCAAAATTGGATAGGCAGTTTCAAGTCGACTAGTATCGTTCTTGTTGTCTCTATCAAGCTCCTGTTCTTTCGTTTGGCAACTCCGTTTATTTGTGGAGTGTAGGTAGATGTGAACTAGTGTACAATTCCTTTCTCTTTGCAGAACTCCTCCATCCACTGGTTCTTGAACTCCGTGCCGTTGTCTGATCGAATCTGTCTCACTTTCAGCTTGTAGAGTGATTCCAATGTAGTTACCAACTGTTTGAAGGATTCAAATGTCTCTAATTTGGATTTCAGAAACATCACCCAAGTGAATATTTAGTAATCATCAGTGACTACATAACAGTACAAATCACCAGCGATGTTTTTTGTGCTGACAGGACCAAACAGATCCATGTGTAGAAGTTTGAGAGGCAGGTCAATGAAATTTACTTTCTTTGCCTTGTGAGACTTCTTGGTCTGTTTACCTTTCTTACACGCTACACAAAAATCCGGAAGTTGAAAATTCTTGAAATTTACTCCATTCACTAAATCATTCTGGATCAGATGATTCATCTTCCGCGGATTGATGTGTCCCATTCTCCTATGTCAGGAGATTGAGTCATTCTCTGTTCCCTTTGACAAGAAACATTGAACTTTATGATCGGTTGTGGAGGCTTTTGATGGATCCAAGACATATAAGTCATTATATCTTGAAGCTGACATTAAGATTTTGTCTTCTGGGATAATGTAATCCTTCTTCAATACGTAGCACTTCTTGTTGTCAAAAAAAACTTTGAATCCTTTGTCACAGATCTAGGAGACTCAAAGCAAGTTATTCTGTAGTTGTTGAACGTAGTTGACCTTATCAAACTTTACTTTCTGGTTTCCCATTTCGCCTTGAGCGGTGATGTATCCTCCTTTATTTCTAGCAAATGATACGTGTCCCTCTTTAATTTTTTTGACATTGAAAAGGAGAGATAGGTTCCCGGTCATGTGCCTAGACGCCCCACTATCAACAATCCAGGTATTTGTGATAGCACTGTAAAGGACATCGTGCACATTAAAAGGAAATGATCAGTTTAGGTTTGGGACCCAAGCCTTAACTTGCTTGGGTGACCCAGAGGAATCACACATCATAAACTCAACCCACTGTCCATTTGAGGGTGAGGGCATATCATTCTTCTTATTGTTCTCATTATCAGACAATGGACTTGACTTTTCTTTCCATAAGCCAGCTTTGTGTAAGGCCTGTTTGTGATAAACAGACGACTGGCTTACAGCTTGAACTTTAGGTTCATTCATTCTCTTTGGTGGAGTAATAGAACTCCTTTTCGAAGAACTTGGTTTTGTATCATAAAGTTCAATTTTTTGTCTGGGAGTCTGATAATAAGGACAGTTAAAAGAAATGTGTCCTCTCTTTCCACAACTGTAGCATGATCTCCCTTCTACATGTTGAGGAAACTATTTATGTGGAGTTGAGTGTGATACAAGTGTGACATGAGTCTGGTTGGATTTGGTCACCACTCGTTTAGATGTTTCTGCTTCTTTAACAAAATTAATTGTTTGCACATTCTTAACATCTTTAGCCTTTAGTTTATTTGGACTTTGACGTGAAGCACGTGTTTGGTTAACTAATATGGTCATTTTGGGTTCAGAAGTAGAAAAGTGTGAACCGGATTTTTCATTAACCTTTTCAAATTGATTATCCAAATTTTCAATGGGCATCTTTCCTTTTGATTTGAAAGTAGACTCCTTTTGTTTAGTGACAGTGTTAACCGGTTTACCAGTGGAATCTAGATCACTAACCAGAGGAGTGGACACCACATGATCCTTAATTGGGTTGTTATTTACAGGTTTACATTTTGTATTTAACAGGATCTCATGTGGTGGTGGAACTACTTTGTAACCCAACCCTTCCCCATTGTTCCGTTCTTTCACTAAGTTTTGAACTATGTAAGAGAAACTGGTCCAACTATGCAGTTTTTGTTTTAAAGAATTTACCTCAACTTCTAAAACTGCTTTTTCTTTCTTTGTTTCTTCCAAAGAGTTTAAATAAAACTTTATATCATTTGCTTGATTAAAAGCAACAACCTCGGTTTACCTTAGTTGTTTACCTAAAAGTTCTATTTTTTCTTTGTAACTGAACTCATTTTGTTTTAAAATACGATTAGCTTTGGTGCACAGTTGTAAATCAATTACTAAGTTATCATTGTGGTCTAATAACCTAGCAAATTTCAAATCAATGCTTTCTCTAAATTTGTTACATTCAATACAAGCATGTTTTTCAAAAAGTTGGTCTTTCGTACTTACCTGTGTAGAATCAGTTGAGTCAGCCATCAATGTAGAGTTAGACTCTTGGATGCTGGAGATTCTAAACATGTCATTTTGAGTTCTTCTTCAAACAGGTGATTTACCACATTCACAACTTCTTCATTATCTGACATTACTTGTTCAACTGTGATTTCACCTTCACTCGCAGAGCCATCATCCAATCCCTCGACATAGGCAATGTTTGAATCCCCCGGAGACACAAAACGAAAGGTCTAGTCTTGCCCTTCGTCACCTTGAGCAGTCAAGGCCTTTGTCTCTTTGCTTGAAGAGGTAGTTCCACTCCTATCTTTGTCTTGACGATTGAAGGTTGAGAACGGATTTCCGTTACCTATTTTCTTGGGCTTTACACATTCACGTTTGAAATGCACCTTTTCACCACAATTAAAGCAGGTAACTTTGGTTTTGTCGAAACCAAAGGTTGTGTCTTTTGTGGCTACTAATTTTTGTCCTGTCTTTTTCATAAACTTTTTTGCCCTTGTGACAGCACTAGCCAAGGCCCACATGATATCCATTCTCTCTAATTCATTTTCGTCCACCTGCTCGTAATCTTCATCAGCAAGATGACAATTTCCAATCTTCCCTGCAACTAGTCCATCATAGGAATGGACAACAGCTTCTAGAAGATCCATATGCTCCTTTGCAACTTCCATTATGATATTACCGAGATTCTCAGTCTTCAACTTAGTAGCATTGGCTTCAGGTACTATATATTGGGTGCAAGATGACCCTGACATTTCTGATCCTGAAGCAGTGGATTGGGAAGGAGCTGCTGAACTAGACATAAAGGCATTTTGAAGTGGTGCTCCTGAATGGGTTGGAGTGTTAGTTGAGTTATAAAGTGAAGGATTCTGGTCGTAGGATCCTTTCTGTGACTTGTACTTCATTCTCAGTTCCTCCTCCCTTAACTTCAAGATGAAATCATTTATATCCAACTTTGCAAGAATCGTTCTGTCTCAGATTAGACACAAACGAGTCCCATTTCTCCGGCAAACCATCTGCAAGACTTGACTCTTTATCTTCCATAGACGTTGTTACCCCATGAGTGTGCAACTCACCCATCAGATGGTAGAATCTGTCGATAATATCATCCAAGCTTTCTTTCCCTATCGAGGAGAAATTATCAAAATCCTTCTTGAGAGCCTTTGCCTTCAAAGCCTTTAATGATACACTCCCATCATATCTTTTCTCTGAAGCTTCCCATAACTGTTTTGCCTGTTTGTTCTCAGAAAACTGATGAAAGATATCTTTTGGTACCGACTGAGTCAACTAGGCATACACCTTCTTTTCAGCATTGTACTTAACTTTCTGGCTGTCAGTCATACCTCCCAAAGTTATCTTAACACCATGAGCACCGATTGGGATCAACTCCATTTAGATAGATCTCGAACCTCTGTTTCCATTGTGGGTAATCATCCAATGTTATAAGCTTCGGCGGTTTAATATGATTTCCAACCTCATTCTTCGGAAGTAGAAGGTTCTGTATGCGTGAGTCCTTCCTGGCAGTAAACGTTGAAAACTGATCTTCCATTTGTATGAACTTTGTACTTTGAGAACATGAAAACTTCAATCGTGCGAATGAACAATGCGTATGGATCACTCGTGCGAATGAATTCAATCGTGCGATTGGATTCAGTCGTGCGAATGAGGGATGCGACTGGGATTCAGTCATACGTATGGATTGAGCGATTGGAAACAAGCGAATGGGGTTGTTCAGTCGTACGAATGAGTGAGCGACTGAGTTCAATCGTACGAATGGGGTATGTGATTGAGTTCAGTCGTGCGATTGAGCTAATCGTGCGATTGAAGGCTGCTGTTTTTGCAAAATCGAAGGTTTTTAACACTTTGACACAAAAACGCGATTTTTCAAGAACCCTAATCTGCCGTATGCCGAAAAACGAAAACTTTGAGACCTAGAGACGTCGAAAACACTGTTTTACTTAAAACGATGACTCTTTTGAATGAAAAACGTGATTTTTACACCTAGACTAATCGAATCACACGCAAAATCAAGAGCCAAAGCTCTTATACGACCGTGTACGTACGGAATACTAACTGATAATGCATGAAACCAGATCAAATAGTGCGGAATCCTATTTGATTGGCGATCCAATCAGTGAGAACGCAATCCCGATCAATCTAACGATTAAAGAAACATTAAGAACGAGTAGAAAACGATCAGATGCGAATATGAACTTGGAATAGGCTTTCTGGACGCTCTGGACGGCTAGGTTATGAGTATGTGTCAAAAGTTCCGTTTTTCCACGAATTAAATGGTATTTATAGGTTTGCAGTCTTCATTCGTGCGACTGAACCATTAGCATGGTTCAGTCGTGCGACTGACCGATGCGACTGATTCATACGCACGACTGAAAGTTCAGTCGTGCGACTGAGTCAATCTCATGTCTCACTCGTACGACTGATCCAGTTGTCTGGTTCAGTCGTGCGACTGGTTCATTAGCATAATGTATTCATGCGTATGGTCCATACATATGGTCCATTAGCATGAATCATCATATAACAACTTCAAACCTATATAATAAGTTTATATATATGAATTAGATATAAGTAAACATCAAAGCACAAATTATATATTATTACATTGTTTCATTACACATATATAAGCCATGACAGACTTTTACATTAAGCACATAAACTAGGGACATATGCATCAACAGAATCGATGATGAGTAAGACGAAGAACAGTCGCGACCAGGCTGCGTAGGGTTCGTGATGCAAGTGTTGTTAATAATTAAATTGTATATGAGGCTTCCAATGGTCTCAATGATCGAAAGCCCTTTATCAATTTCAAATGAAATTGTTCAGGTGATGATGAACAATATGGTTGCAGACGCGATGGAGAGTGTGAATTTTTCGAGAGGTTCAAGTGTGTTTCAGATGAAATTAAGTTTGATAGTAGCTTAGGATTAGTTAAACATTCGATTATGATCCATTTAATTTGATTATTATTGGGTTTTAATGATCAAAAGACTCAACGATTAATACTGACGGTTACTTGGGTTATTCGAGTTCATAACCGTTATTTAAATCCAATTAACGTTCATAACCGAGTTCGATTCGTGTTCGCGAACTAGTTGGAGAGGTATGGGGTTACAATTCGGAGAAATTTATTGATTTTGAGCATCGACGAAGCTCGGCCGGAGGTTGGCCGGAATGCCTGGCCGGATTTACGGGGGGTTGGGTTTGGGATTAAACAATTTTATATAATTGGTCCCTATAGTTTTCAGGGTTGTTATTTGATGTATTAAACTTTAATTTAAAGTTCCCAAATTGACATAAATGCCCCCTTAACTTAATTAAGCCTTAAATGTTAAATATTTTTTCTAACTTATTAATTGTTTAACTTTTATAAATTATTATTTTTATTATTATTATTATTATTATTTTATTTTTACTATTATTATTATTTTTATTATTATCACGTAAGTTAAGTTTTATAATAATAAGTAAAAGTTGAAATTAATATTTTTATTATTATTATTTAATAAATTAACTTTTAAATTATCAAAGAAACAACATAAACGAGCTCTCAAAGTTTCATTAAATGACATAAAGGTCATTACAAGTATGTAACGACGTTAATTTTTATTTAACAAAAATACGAAAGGTTACAATCAAATTAGTCAAAGTTAACACAAATGAATAATATGTTGATCTGTTGACCAAAGCTTTTGATGAGCAGAGATTTAAGTATCTTGTATCAGCTATTAGGATGATTAACTTTGAGTAGCTTTTTTTAAAACTTAATAATATTATTTTTAAAATTTGTGTGTCCTAAGTTGTCTAGTTTTATCACATTCATAAGCCCTTGTTTACTTTGGAACCAAAATCTTTTTAGAAGACATTCCTTAGATTTTTGAAAATTTTGATCCTTTAATTCTTCAAAAGATATGTATTTACCTTCAGAAGAAATTTAAGTCTTCAAAACAAACAACTACTTAAAAAAATTTACCTTCGGAAGAAATTTTCAAAATATCTTTTGAAGCTTAACATTTTTCAAGTACTTGTATGTTTTCAAGAACAATTTTCTTCCGAAAGCAATTAACTCTCGGAAGCTTTATTAAAACTTCCAAGTCTTAATCTCTTCCGAAGCAAAATTTACTGAACTCTTTGGAATATCTTCCGAAGCCATTTTGGCTTCGGAAGGTTTTCATCAAAACTTCCGAAGTAAAATTACTTTCGGAAGATTTTAAACTTCCAAGAAAACTAATTTTTGGGCAAAAGGAAATTTCTTTTTCAGAGGTGGGACCGACATCCAGATTTTAAAGTTTATCCTCCTTCTTTAACTTTGTCTCAGATCCATTTCATATATATATACCCAACGGTTCCCCCATCTTTTACTTTCTTCTTCCTCTGTACTATTCCAAAACCCTAATTCACCCATAAACCGCCTTTGTTCTTCACTTTCTTCACCTTTAAGCTTCCTCAAATAGCTAACCTTAACAATAGAAATGACCCTGATTTCTCTATACAACTTCACAGGTAGCATAATCAGGTTGCCATGTTGAACTTTGAGAAAGATTCTAGTTTCTCAGATGTTTGTCATTTTCTGGCTTTATCCAACTACTTCACCTCCCTGACCATTGATCCTACTCTCTATGAGGATCATTTGCTTGAATTCTAGAAAACTTGTCAAGAGGTCATTATGGATGGGGAGAAGGCATTGTCTGCTACAGTGCAGGGAGGACAAGCTTTATCACTCCAGCCATCATCAACACTCATCTTCAGCTGGATGATGAGGAAAGTGAGATTTCCTTTCCTAAGGAAGCTGTTAACCACTCCTTTCAGCAGATGGGCTATGAAGGATATTTCTCTATAAAAACCTTCAGGAAAGGAATGTCTCATCCCAGCAGAAGTACCTATTCCATGTGGTCATCCATAACTTATCCAACAAGCATGGCGGATGGGACTAGATTCCTAAGGATCTCTCATTTATAGTGCATGGAATGGTTCAAGGGGTCAAGTTCAGGTACTCTCAATTTGTTTAGACAAATATACTTGAAAATTTGGACTCCTTAGAGTATTACATGTTTTCTAGATATGTTCAATATATTCTTAACTGTGAACTGGACTCACAGTTGAGGGAAACAAGTAATATTCTTAAATTGGGACAGATGAAGCCTGACATCTTTACAATAGTGAAGAAACCAACTGTTGGCTTCTCTGGGGTAGAAACAGCCCTTGTCCCGAAAATGTTAGAGCTCATTGCTCAAGGTGACAACCTAGCAACACAAGCTATTGTTGAACCCACACCTTCTACCTCTCAACCACCTAACCAGCCACAAATCACCCTCATATACCAAAGAAAATCCAAACGAACCCCTGCACAAGTTCCTTAGTTTATGCAGCCCCCATATCACTAGCCAGATAGGAAGAAGTGGACACTAGAGCTCGCACTTCTCCTGAGGAGCAAACCACTCCCATCTCATCAAGAATCGGTGTTGAGGTTCCTCATGCTCAACCTAATGAGCTCACTAGCCCATCAGCCTTAAGCCTTCACTCTAAGTCTCAACACTCAAGTGAGCAACCTTCAAGAGAATATTACCATCCCTAGCCTCTAGATCTAAACCAACCTATCCCTAACCTTGAATTCTATGATGATGAAGATATGGGATTCAGTGAGTACCATGAGTCTTTCTACTCCTCCCCTACTCAAAGATAGATAAGTGCTCCTGATTCTCCCATATCTAGCCCATATTATTCACCTCTCACTAAGGTGGATCTCCCTGAACCTATTCAGGAGGTCCATATGGAAGAGGCTTTCACCTCTGCAGGTGATAACATTATTAGGAACTCAACCATGGCAACCCAACCCATTGACACTTCCACTGAAGTTGTTAGTGAGCAGGGAAAATCCAACATCCAAGAACTCTATGCTGGTGGTAAGAGAGAAGACTCTGGTCCGATTCTCTCATTCCCTAATGATTCTTCTAATGAAGATGAAGGGAACATGAGACTAAAGGTGCAGAATTATCACAAATATGCTCCTATTTAGTCTCTAAGGTTAGTCATCTGGAATCCTAGGTGACTACTTTACAAAACAGAGTCAATGATCAGCAACTTGAGATATCTTATCTTAAGGAACAACTAACTGGGAGACCTTTGAGGAGAGCTCATCCAGGAACACAAGAACCTGTGGATGTGATTGACCTAACTCATAGCTCACCAATGCAAGTGGGTGATGCTAGCAAAAAGGGGGAGAAAGTCATAACAATCACAGAACCTGAGAGTTCTTCACAGAGTATGGACATTGAGGACTCACCATCCTCACTTGGAGTTGTCCATGCTCAATAACCTTCTCAAGTTCACTTTGATGTGGACTCACTAGAGTCACTTATTCAGAGTCTCTTTGAGGAGGGAATTCCAAGGGCTATGTCAACTCCACCCCAAGGAGCTTCAAATCACATTATTGGGTGGAGGTATGATGCTGATAGAAGAGCCCTCATACTTCAATGAGTTTAAGGGCAGCAAGAAGTTTTTCAGACCTTGAAATTCTATGAAGGTCTTGACTTGGTCAACATGCCACTTGTCAATCCAAGCCAATCTAGGCAAGCTGATAGGCTGGCTCAAATGATTCAAGACAGGATTATTGGAGAGTTCCATCAAAGAAGAAGACGAAGGCAATCAGGTAATGTCATGGGTCAACTAGATGTTGAGGTAGACCCTAAGATTAGATTTGAATGGAGAAACTTGACCGAAGGCTCAATGATAGAACTTGAGAGCCCTGTCTCACAACTAGCAACTTCGACAATCAATCCTTTCAGTGAAACACCTGCTGGCGAAGGTGTATCACAGCCTCTCTCTAGCAGAACATGGATGCTACTCCAAGCAATGAAGGCCAAAGCTCTCTTCACCCTGAGTCACAAAGGTCTGTTAGTGACAAAAGGGAAAAAGAAAATGACTCCTAAGGAGATTGAGGAGGAGGAAAGAGAGAGGAAGAGGAAGCTAAGGGGAGAAAGTTCCACTAGGTCTTCAGGCTTTATGCAAGCTGCAATCAGGGTTGCCCCTAGACCAAACACTCAAAATGATGAGTTAAGAGCAGTCAATATTAATTACCTACACACCAGGAACTATGATATTGATAAGATCATTTCTCTCCCCTTAGAAGAACTAAATGAATTGGCAGACATAGAAGTGATTAAAGAGAGGAAAGAAGCAGAGGATGCAAGGTTGCTCCTCCAAATCAAAGAAGAAAAAAGAAAAAAAGACTGTATAAGCATGTTCCTACCCTCTCTCCAGTTCAAGAAAGCCTTGTGCAAGAGACTGTGGCAACTCCACAACCTCAGGTAGACAAAGAAGCTGAAAGGAAAAATATGATCAGTTACCTAACTTCCACAGGACACTACCAGGTAGCTGTATTTCTTCCGTTGTCCTTTGAGTATATTGAATTTGAGTACCTCAAACAACTTGAACTTCAAGTACTCAAAGAACAAAAGGCTACAAAGAGAAAAATAAGGGAAGAAGCAGCTAAGTCAAGAGCTATCATCCAAAAGAGTATGAAGAAGTCTTCTAATAAGCAGAGGATGATGAGCTTCTTGAAGCTATATGGATTCTCCAGAAGGAGACTTGGTCCAATGTCTCTATCCACCATGGATGAGCATATAAGGGTGATCAAGTAGAAGATCAAAAGAGGAGAGCTCATTGACTTACACTCTCCACCAAGTCAAGCCCCTCAAGAGTGGAGGTTAAGGTTGAAGAATTTAAGACAACACAACCTGGACCTCCTGCTGAGTCTCAGCAAGCTTTTTCTTCTGATCACAACAGGGTCAAACTCCCTCTCCTTCTGAACCTGTGAGGGAGGAAGACCCAACAGAGAAAGACAAGACTGAACAACAAGGTGCTGCAGGCCAGTCTTCTCAGTTGAAGTTCCCAAAGAGGAGGAAAAGGATGGCTTCTAGACCAAAGTCAAAGAAAAAGAAAAAGTCAAAGTTATCCACCTCCAAGCCTCACGATGAATCAGATCATCCTAAGAGAGTGCATGAAGAGGCAGCTCAATCAATTCCAATTCAAGTAGCTCCTCTTGTAACAGGAGGACCCATCTTATCCTGGACCTTCACTACAAATCCAGAAAGATGGCATGTAATCAGAGATCAAGGTAGTGAAGATGTCTACACATGGAAAGATATGTTCAACCTACCTCTGCACGATCTCTTTGAGATGAGAAGATACTATGAGAGTTTGAGTGATCCTGACCATAAGAAGGGTATGGTCATCATCATGATGAGGACTATCAACATCTAAAGTCTTCAAATGTTTTGGTAGCATCAGCCTAGGGGGAGTTTGTAAGGTTTTATGTAAGGCTGATGCACCTAAAACATTCAAAGTCTTTCCTGCATGCATGCACTAAAGTATAAAGTAGAAATGCTTCATAAGTTTTACACCATGCACTAGAATAAAATCTTCTGAAGCCAATACTAATATCTTCCGAAGCCAAAAGTGAAGTCTTCCGAAGCTTCAAAGACAAAGTCTTCCGAAGCCAAGAAGTGAAGACAGATTTCTTCTGAAGACTTTTGAACACATGCTTTATCTGATATACTTTACCATAAAGCTGGACTACTTTCCGCTGCAACTCTGTTCAGTCACCAACTTACATAAGTTGGTGAAAAGGGTCCATTTGGTAACTGTATATTGAGGTCTTGAGTCCTTTTGCTTTCTACTTTTATGTACTTTTATCCTTTTGTAATATATTAGGATGTGAGTTATGGCACATTATAGTCACTAGTCAAGAGGCAATCAACCTTTTAACTCTACATTTGATTTTGTTGTTGTCTAGATCATATGTTTCTAGCTCGTTTTCTAAGCATGGCCAGTTGTAGGATGTAGTATAAAGTATCTCAGGTCCTTGTAATTTTCTTTATGCTTTAACACTTGTAAAAAAACTTGAGAGTAATATACAACATTCTTGAAAACCAATTTACTTGTGTTGTTTGATCTTGTTCTGTCTTATATTTATCTGTGTTCTAAGTACCAAACCATATAGTTCCAGTTCCCTATTTGATCTGTTAAGTGTTCTAATATAATCTCTTCTTATTGTGTGTTGTGTTGTAAGTGACCATCCCCTCTAAAGGGTCCTGCAAAGGTAATAGTTATTTTCCGTTATGTTATGTTGGGTATTTTTCTTCAAAAACAAATCAAGCAGTTTTGATGCTTTTAAGGTGCTTCAACTCAAGGTCGAAAACGCATCAGAGAATAAGATTGTCAAGCTTAGAACGGATAGGGGAGGTGAATTTCTATCCAATGCCTTTAACAAGTTCTGCAATGATCATGGGATATCCTGACATCTAACAGCTCTGTACACCACTCAACAAAATGGGATGGCATAGAGGAAGAATAAAACCATAATGGATATGATTAGATACATGCTAAAGGAAAAGAAATTGGGTAATGGGTTATGAGGAGAAGCTGACGCCACAACCGTGTATCTGTTGAAGATGTCTCAAACAAAAGCGGTTGAAAACCAAACCCCATTCGAATCTTGGTTTGGTTTTAGTGGTTTATGGGTTGAAGTTGGGACCAAAGAGAAAGAAGGTGGATGATAAAGTTGTCAAATGTATCTTAATAGGATATTCTACTAACTCAAAGGCGTATCGACTTTATGATCTTGTTCGAAAGGTGGTGATAACAAGAAAAGATGTGAGGTTTGATGAGGTTGCCAATTGGTGTGAAAGAGAACAAGACAACAAGGTGTTACATATCAACGTTGATCTAGACAATGATGTAGGTGATCAAGCAACAATTGGATACCATTGAAGTGTCACACCCCGACCATCGGCGGAATCATCGGAACATACGAATGTGAATCAATTGCTCATAGCACATGGTAGTAAATACGTTGAAATTATATTAAATGTCATTTTTATTGAATATACTAATCAAATGATACATTACAAATCAATAAAAACTCAAATAAATATAATGATATTGTCTTTAATTTAACTAAGTCCAAGTCCTAAATTTGCATATAGAAGTCTACTAATCTGTATTCCTAGAATCATATAAAAAAGTAATGAGTAAGCTAATGAATTAGCTAGTGAGTAAACATATAGGTTTGCATACATATACAGATTGATTACAATGATTGAAAATAATTCAATTCACGTGGCAATGTCAAGACTTATAAATACAATAGTGTAACATAAAAGACAAACCAATACAATCAAACATAATGACTGAATTGACTTAGTCCGAAGAAGAAGACTTATAGAATAAATGATTCCGGTTTCAATCACCACGCGACTAAACAAGTGTGGTGGATTTGTTAAACCAATAGATCTATTATTTTTACCTTGGTTGCATGAATTAATGATTTTTTTCTCATCAAGTTTATCTAACTATGAACACATAATTGCAAGTAATAACATAGCATGTCTCGAATTTAATTTTGAAATAGCATAACAATGAATATCAATGATTGAATATTAAATTACATGATTTCCCCAAAATATAAAACATATAAGAAGGGCTATGAATACTCACATTGATAATTGAAGCCGTTTTGAATAAGAATAATACTAGATTAAACACCAATGGTTTTCCTTATGGTTAACTTAAGAATGGTGTCCTAGATTAGAATAATAATAATGTAAAGACGAGATATGAATTAGGATTGCGATTGAAATTTAAGGGTTTTAATAACTAGTTTAAGAATAATGTATTTAAAAATGGAATAAATTGATTAAATAACTAAGATTGAAAATAATAATGAATAATTAGTGAAAATTTATTATTAAATATTATTTAAATATTTAATTTTTAATAATTGATTAAATAACATTTAAGTATTAAAGTGCGAAAAGGAAATGATAAATTTAATAATCAATTATAAAATAACTTGGCTAAAACAGTTAATTGAATAATTAATTATTTAAAAAATTACAAAATATAGTTTTAAAATAATTTTTGGAATCATTTAAGTTATTTTTATAATAATTTTTTTTCACAAACTTTAAGACTCATCAATGAGTTATCTTTATATTCGGTACTTGTTATTTTGAGTTTGTGTGTGAAGAAGAAGCATTCCAGTTTCTCTAGTGTGTGTTTATATTGATCCCGATATCCAACACTCTCTTCACTCGTCTCACATGCCGCCGAAGTATCACGAAACTCCAATCTGTTCGATGTCGACGGGATTACTCCGAGAAACGCTGCGAAAGCGAAGTCCTAAAGATGTAGTATAATTAGCTGCGAGTATTGGGGTCAGCAAATCACGAAGGAATATGACTTGAGCCATCGAGGGTGGAATCAGGTCAATTAGGAAATCAATCTGGAAGAAGATTGAAAGAGGATTACCAGACCAAAATGTGTGTGAAGTTTATGTTGATATGATAACAATTTTGCCACTCACACTTTGAGAGTTGTACAACATGTAAAGATGTTTAACTAAATGTACGTTTGGCATGTGGTAATGCAATGGACGAATGAATGGAATGATTAACGGAATGGAATGGATAAGAGAATGAAATGAATCATTACATTCCATTCTTCCGTTTGGTTGCCCTTCAGTAATAAATGAATCATATCTTTGTTTTATTTGTTAGGTATAAAAATCGAAAAAAAAAGTGTAAAAATAGTTATGA
>BJCM01274382.1:0-13864 GCA_018326385.1 Flaveria bidentis | reverse complement strand
TTGTCTAAAACCTTGAACCACAAGTCGAGCCTTGTTTCTTATTATGACCCCTTGGTCATCTTTCTTGCACTTCAAGACCCATTTAGTGCCAATTACCTTAGCATCTTTTGGTCTATCCACCAGTGTCCATACTCCTAGCTTCTTGAATTGTAGGAGTTCTTCTTGCATGGCACTAACCCATGCTTCATCATTTAAGGCTTCACATACATATTTTGGCTCAAATTGAGACACAAAACGTCGATAAGCACCGTCGTGAAGATAGCCTTTTTCCATGACTGAGGCATAATCAGCTGAGTATAGCTGATTTCGTGTCTGTACTCCCGATTATACATCCCCTATGACGTTTTCCAGAGGATGATATACATTTATTAGAGATCCGAGAGTGGTGGGAACAACTACTTCCTGATCCAAATTTTGAATTCCCGGTTTAGTATCTGTAGCCGTTAGAGTGTGAGGTTCCGAAGTGTCAAAGGAATCAACATCTGATGTCTATGTACTTTTAGTAGCAGGAACCTGTTCCTCCTGGTCCACCTGTTCAGTCTCCACTTCTTCATCGTCAGAGGAGGAGTCGCTTATATCAAGTGCTCCCCCTAAAGGACTAGAATATTTACCTTGTGGAACTAATGTTGTCGAGTCTAGTGACGGTGTGTTTAAGACATCGCACATCATTCTGGTCGATAACTCATCATTAGGAAGGGAGGGTGGGATATTGAAGGACTTAAAAAATCCATCATAGTTGAAGAAGAATGAGGGTCCCTTTCCAGCAAGGGGGGTGGTGTATCTCTGAACATCAATGTTGCACCACACTTATACTTGACCCGTTGAGTTTTTATAAAATCTCTTTTCCGGTATACTGTATCCTAGAAAGATCCCTTCTTCAGCCTTCTCACTGAACTTCCCTGACTGAGTTTTCTTCAGCAACGTAAATAGTGCGCCAAATGTTTCTAGGTACTCCAGATTAGGTATACGTCGCTGGAGCAACTCATAACACGTTTTACCATGACGTTTGACCACCAAGACTCGATTGAGGGTGTAACATGCATTGGCAACTGCCTCGTTCCAAAATTGGATAGGCAGTTTCAAGTCGGCTAACATCATTCTTGTTGTCTCTATCAAGCTCCTGTTCTTACGTTCAGCAACTCCGTTCGTTTATGGAGTGTAGGCAGATGTGAACTGGTGTACTATTCCTTTCTCTTTGCCGAACGCCTCCATCCACTAGTTCTTGAACTCCGTGCCGTTGTCTGATCGAATCTGTCTCACTTTTAGCTTGTAGAGTGATTCCAAAGTAGTTACTAGCTGTTTGAAAGATTCAAATGTCTCTAATTTGGATTTCAGAAACATCACCCAAGAGAATCTTGAGTAATCATCAGTGACTACATAACAGTACAAATCACCAACCATGCTTTTGGTGCTGACAGGACCAAACAGATCCATGTGTAGAAGTTCGAGAGGCAGGTCAATGGAATTTACTCTCTTTGCCTTGTGAGACTTCTTGGTCTGTTTACCTTTCTTACACGCTACACAAAAATCTGGAAGTTGAAAATTCTTGACATTCACTCCATTCACTAAATCATTCTGGATCAGATGATTCATCTTCCGTGGATTGATGTGTCCCATTCTCCTATGCTAGGAGATTGAGTCCCTCTCTATTGCCTTTGACAAGAAGCATTGAACTTGATGATCGGTTGTGGAGGCTTTTGATAGATCCAAGACATATAAGTCATTATATCTTGAAGATGACATTAAGATTTTGTCCTCTGGGATAATGTAATCCTTCTTCAATACGTAGCACTTCTTGTTTTCAAAAACAACTTTGAATCCTTTGTCATAGATCTGGGAGACTGAAAACAAGTTATTCTGTAGTTGTTGAACGTAGTTGACCTTATCAAACTTGACTTTCTGGTTTCCCACTTCGCCTTGAGCGGTGATGTATCCTCCTTTATTTCCAGCAAATGATACATGTCCCCCTTTAATTTGTTTGACATTGAAAAGGAGAGACAGGTTCCCGGTCATGTGCCTAGACGCGCCACTATCAACAATCCAGGTATTTGTGATAGCATTGTAACAGACACCCTGCACATTCAAAGGAAATGATCAGTTTAGGTGGGACCCAAGCCTTAATGGCTTAGGTGACCTAGAGGAATCACATATCATAAACTCAACCCACTATCCATTTGAGGGTGAGGGCATATCATTCTTCTTATTGTTCTCATTATCAGACAATGGACTTGACTTTTATTTCCATAAGACAGTTTTGTGTTAGGCCTGTTTTTGATAAACAGACGACTGGCTTACAGTTTGAACTTTAGGTTCATTAATTCTCTTTGGTGGAGTAATAGAACTCCTTTTCGAAGAACTTGGTTTTGTATCATAAAGTTCAATTTTCTGTCTGGGAGTCTGATAATAAGGATAGTTAGAAGCAATGTGTCCTCTCTTTCCACAACTGTAGCATGATCTCCCTTTTACATGTTGAGAAAGCTGTTTATGTGGGGTTGAGTGTGATACAGGTGTGACATGAGTCTGGTTGGATTTAGTCACTAATCGTTTAGATGTTTCTGATTCTTTAACAAAATTAATTGTTTGCACACTTTTACCATCTTTAGCCTATAGTTTATTTGGATTTTGACGTGAAGCACATGTTTGGTTAACTGATTTGGTCATTTTGGGTTCAGAAGTAGACATGTGTGAACCTGACTTTACATTACTCTTTTCAAAATTTTCATCCAAATTTACAATAGGCATCTTTTTCTTTGATTACAAAGTAGACTTCTTTTGTTTAGTGACACAGTTCACCGGTTTACCAGCGGAATCTGGATCACTAACCAGAGGAGTGGACACCACATGATCCTTAATTGGGTTGTTATTTATAGGTCTACATTTTGTATTTAACATGATCCCATGTGGTGGTGGAACTACTTTGTAACCCAACCCTTCCACATTATTTCGTTCTTTCACTAAGTGTTGAACTATGTAGAAGAACTGGTCTAACTGTGCAGTTTTTGTTTTAAAGAATTGACTTCGACTTCTAAAACTGCTTTTTCTTTCTTTGTTTCTTCCAAAGAATTTAAATAAAACTTTATATCATTAGCTTGATTAAAAGCAACAACCTTGGTTTCCCTTAGTTGTTTACTTAAAAGTTCTATTTTTTCTTTATAACTGTACTCATTTTGTTTGAAAATACGATTAGCTTCTGTGCATAGTTGTAAATCATTTACTAAGCTATCATTATGGTCTAATAACCTAGCAAATTTCAAATCAATGCTTTCTCTAAATTTGTTACATTCAATACAAGCATTGTTTTCAAAAAGTTGGTCTTTCGTACTTACCTGTGAAGACTCAGTTGAATCAGCCATCAATGCAGATTTAGACTCTTTGGATGCTGGAGATTCTGAACATGTTGTTCTGAGTTCTTCTTCAACCAGGTGATTTACCACATTCACAGCTTTTTCATTATCTGACATTACTTGTTCAACTATGATTTCACCTTCACTCGTAGAGCCATCATCCAATCCCTCGACACAGACAATGTTTGATTCACCTAGAAACACAAAATAGAAGGTCCAGTCCTGCCCTTCGTCACCTTGAGCAGTCAAGGCCTTTGTCTCTTTGCTTGACGAGGTAGTTCCACTCCTGTCTTTGTCTTTATGGTTGTAGGTTGAGAACATATTTCCGTTACCTGTTTTTTTGGGAATTACACATTCACGTTTGAAATGCCCCTTTTCACCGCAATTAAAGCAGGTAACTTTGGTTTTGTCGAAACCAAAGGTTATGTCTTTTGTGTCTACTAAATTCTGTCCTATCTTTTTCACAAACTTTTTCACCCTTCTAACAGCACTCGCCAAGGCCCACATGATATCCATTCTCTCTAGTTCATCTGCAAGATGGAAATTGCCAATCTTCCTTACAACTAGACCATCATAAGAATGGACAACAGCTGCTAGAAGATCCATGTGCTTCTTTGCAACTTCCACTGTGATATTACCGAGATTCTCGGTCTTCAACTTAGTAGCATTGGCTTCATGCACTATATATTGGGTGCAAGATGACCCTAACATTTCTGATCCTAAAGCAGTGGTTTGGGAAGGAGCTGCTGAACTAGACACAAAGACAGTTTGAAGTGGTGCTCTTGAACTGGTTGGAGTGGGAGATGAGTTATAAAGTGAAGGATTCTGGTCGTAGGATCCTTTCTGTTACCTGTACTTCATTCTTAGTTCTTCCTCTCTTAACTTCATTATGAAATCATTTATATCCAACTTTGCAAGAATGTCGTTCTGTCTCAGATTAGACACAAACGAGACCTATTTCTCCGGCAAACCATCTGCAAAACTTGACACTTTATCTTTCGTAGACGCTGTTTCCCCATGAGTGTGCAGCTCTCTCATTAGATGGTAGAATCTGTTGATAATATCATCCAAGCTTTCTTTCCCTATTGAGGAGAATTTATCAAACTCCTTCTTGAGAGCCTTTGCCTTCAAAGCCTTTAGCGTTGCATTCCCATCATATCTTTTCTCCAAGGCTTCCCATAACTTTTTCGTCTGTTTGTTCTCAGAAAACTGATGAAAGATATCTTTCGGTATCGACTGAGTCAACAGGACATACACCTTCTTTTCAACATTGTACTTAGCTTTCTGGCTGTCAGTCATACCTCCCAAAGTTAGCTTAACACCATCAGCACCGACTGGCATACTATAACCTGTCTCAATGGATTCCCAAAGATTTGGATCAACTCCATTTAGATAAATCTCGAACCTCTGTTTCCATTATGGGTAATCATCTAATGTTATAAGCTTTGGTGGTTTATTATGATTCCCAATTTCATTTTCCAGAAGCAGAAGGTTCTGTTTGCGAGAGTCCATTCCGGTAGTGAAAACAATGAATTGATCTTCCATTTCTATAAACTTTGAACTTTAGAACAAGACTGGTTCACTCGTGCGAATGGACAAATGCAGATGACTCATTCGTGCGATTGGACAAATGCGGATGACCAATGCGGATGACTCACTCGTGCAATTGAAATAGACGAATGGACTCAAACGACTGGAGTTGTTCAGTCGTGCGGATGAGGTATGCGACTGAAGTGTGCAAATGAATTCAATTGTGTGATTGAATTCAGTCGTACGTCTGGAGTGTGCGATTGGAGATAAGCGAATGGGGTTGTTCAGTCGAACGAATGAGTGAGCGACTGAGTTCAATTGTGCGAATGGGGTGTGCGATTGAGTTCAATCGTGCGATTGAGCCAATCGTGCGACTGAAGGCTGCTGATTTTGCAAAATCGAAGGTTTTTGACACTTTGACACAAAAACACAAAGAACTCTAATCTGCCGTATGCCGAAAAACGTAAAATTTGAGACCTGGAGATGTTGAAAACACTGTTTTACTCAAAAGGTGACTCCTTTGAATGAAAAACATGAATTTTACACCCAAACTAATGGAATCACACGCAAAATCAAGAGCCAAAGCTCTGATACCACTTGTTAGGACCGTGTACGTACGGAGTACTAACTGATTATGCGTGAAACTAGATCAAATAGTGCGGAATCCTATTTGATTAGCGATCCAATCAGTGAGAACGCAATCCTGATCAATCTAACGATTAGAGAAACGTTAAGAACGAGTAGAAAAAGATCAGATGCGAACTATGAACTTGGAATAGGCTTTCTGGACGCTCTGGACGGCTAGGTTATGAGTATGTGTCAAAAGTCACGTTTTTCCACGAATTAAGTGGTATTTATAGGTTTGCAGTCTTCATTCGTGCGACTAAACCATTAGAATGGTTCAGTCGTGCGACTGACCCATGCGACTGATTCATATGCACGACTGAAAGTTCAGTTGTGCGACTGAGTCAATCTCATGTCTCACTCGTACGATTGATCCAGTCGTCTGGTTCAGTCGTGCGACTGGTTCATTAGCATGATGTATTCATGCGTATGGTCCATAAGTATAGTCCATAAGTATGGTCCATTAGCATGAATCATCATATAACAACTTCAAACCTATATAATAAGTTTATATATATGAATTAGATATAAGTAAACATCAAAGCACAAATTATATATTATTACATTGTTTCATTACACATATGTAAGCCATGACAGACTTTTACATAAAGCACATAAACTAGGGACATATGTATCAAAAATATGTAAGGCCCTGTTCCCAGGACACTCATAGCTGGTCAATCATCGCACATTAAACGTATAATTATATTAACTTTAATAAAACATTGCAACGAAAACATTTAAACAAACATTTCGTTATAATATAATCATCGCTTTTGCAAAATAATACAACATTCATTACAAAACATTGTTTGTTCGCATTACAATGCAAAAACATTATACAAAAGAATGTCCTCCAAATGAGCCAAGTATCCGCCTCGTGCCATTCTTAGTAACAATTACCTACCAACTGGAAAATGCATAAAAAGTCAACGTTGTTGAGTGAGTTCTACTTTTATAAAATAAAATACTTCTATTTCCGTTTAAAACCTTCATTTACATTCTTACACGATCAAGCAGCATACGTACACATAGATAATAACATTATTATCTTTCATCATCATTCGTTAACTTTCATTCATGCATCATCAACGTTATTGTTATCATTCGTTACCTTTCTTACCGTTCATTACGTACGTTCATCGTTACTTCTTTACATTCCATATCAATACCATGAACTTTACCCCACCGTCATGCATAAAGCAGGTACTTGGCCGAAGTCTATAAATAAACTCCTATACATTGCGCCTAGTGGCTTGACCACAGTACCGGGGTAAATTTCGGGGTACCAATGCCATGTGCTATACACCACCGTCATGCATGAAGCAGGTACTGGGCGAAGTCTATAAATAAACTCCCATACATTGCGGCCGGTGGCCTGACCACAGTACCAAGGTAAGCGACAAAGGTTCCATACAAATGGTCAATCACAAAGATAGACCCAGTGTGCATCCTTCCGGGGTAGCTAACCCACACACCGTTGAGCTAACACCCTTCATTGGGTGTGAATCTCCATACTTTGCTTTCAAGACTATCTTACATTCGTTCGTTCATTAAAGCATGCATTCATTTTTTACTTTATGTTCCACTTATCATCATCATTAACTTCCACTTTACGTTAAATAATACTTTTTGTTCATTTCATACCCATAACACGTAAGTCACGGAATAATGCATAATAGGAACGTAAAATCATCATAACACATTCATACATAACATCATATGAACATTACATACCTAATCACACATCATCACAAACATCATGCATCATCCATTCACAAACACATACACATGCACAAAAAGTACAAGCCATTATAGAACATAACCGATCCTCCGTGAGACAGCGGGGGTTAGGGGGCGGCAGCCCCTGATAGCGGGGTCCTAGGGGCAGCACCCCCTAGTGAGGTCCAAGGGGCAACGCCCCTGGCTAGGGTCGCGCGTGAAAATTTTTTATTTTAAAACATTTATATAGCACATTTTATTATAGAAAAAATGATCTTCCTCTTAAAACCTCTTAAAATTTTGGTCATTTAAATAGTATATTTAGTATGCATTTCCAGCCCCAAACTAGTTCAATACCTTTAAATAGGGGATCTAGAACTCACCTGCACTCGATGAGTAGCTTCTCGATCAAGCTTTCAAAGCATGGGTTGCACAACACAGCCTGTAGATAAGTTAACACTCAAAGGAGTTAATTTCTGCCTAATTTCGCTTCTAATTTCACTGCCAGATCTGCAGTTTCACTGCTAGTTTTGCCAACATTTTCGCTGCTAGTTTCGCTGGCATCTTCGCTGCTAGTTTCGCTGCCAGTTTCACCCAACTTTCGTTCGAAAATAAGTGGAAAGAAGAAAAAAAATGATTTTTAGTGTATTTATAGGGATAGGGATTGGAAATAAGATGTGAATGCCATTAGGCATTGTTTTGAAGCTCAGATAGTGGGAATCATAGGGGTGACCAAACGGAGTAGCAGCAGATCATTTTGATATGGTTCGGTGATCGGACAGGAAACCAGAGTGGTAATTCTCAAAATGTCCTTTTTGTCCTCTTTTTCCCTAAAATGTCCCTAAAATTTTTCGTCATCCCACAAGGCATCAGTGCTTTCCTGACAGGAGCGAATGCCCCTGTAGCCAACCTTTTAAAAAAGACATGTGACCAACAGGGCTGCCACCCCCAAAATAGATGCGGGCAACTCCCGAGATAGTCAGTTGCACTAAAATGACAAATGTGTTTTGAATTGATTAGAATTTAATATTATTGCAGGATCAGTTAAGGGTTGGTCAATACAATTGGTTTCACAATGAGGAGAGTGTTAGAACGCTTAACAAATCTGCAGGACCGTTAGAAGGGGGTAATGCACTTTTACAACACAATAACACAATTGAGGAGAGTTCTTTAGAACACTTAATAGATCAAATAGGGAACTAATTAACTAAAGTAATGGATACTGAGAACACAAGTATATAAGAGATAGAACAAGAAAGCAAACAACACAAGTATTTAGTTTTTAATAATGTTGTATATTGCTTCTCAAGTTCTATTACAAAGTGTTACAAAGCATAATGGAAAGTTACAAGTACTTGAGATACATATACTACATCCTATAGCCGGTCATACTTTGGAAGCCAGCTGGATACATAAGACTAGACAACAAAATAAAATGTAGAGTGAAAAGGCAGATTGCGTTTTGACTTGTGACTATGAAATGCCATAACTCACATCCTAATATATTACAAAAAGGATAAAGTACATAAAGTAGAAAGCTCAGACTCAAGACCTCAATGTACAGTTTACCAAAAGCATGTACCTTTTCACAAACTTGTGAAAGTTGGCGAACCAAAGAGAGTTGCAGCGGAAAGGTGGTTCAGCTTTATGGAAAAGTACATCAGATAATTGCATGTACATAGAAGTCTTCGGAAGAAATCTGTCTTCATAAACTTGCTTCGGAAGACTTTGTCTTTGAAGCTTCAGAAGACTTTATATTTGGCTTCGGAAGATATTGGTATTGGCTTCAGAAGATTTTACACTTAAAATATTTCTCATGTAAGATGTAAAACTTTTGAAGAATTTCTAGTTCAGTACTTTAGTGCATGCATGCAGAGAGACTTTGGATGCTTTGAATGTTTTGACTGCATCATACTTATTAGAATCCTTACAAACTCCCCCTAGGCTGATGCTACCAAAACATTTGAAGATCTTCATCAGTTGACAATCCTCATCATGATGATGACCATTCCTATCTTCATTAGATGGTCAGTATCACTCAGACTTTCATAGTATCTTCTCATCTCAAAGAGATCATGCAGAGGTAGGTTGAATAGATCTTGCCATGTGTATTCATTCACACCACCTTGATCTCTGATCACATGCCATCTTTCTGAATTAGTTGTGAAGGTCCAGGATAAGATGGGTCTCTCAAAAGCAAGAGGAGCCACTTGAATTGGAGTTGATTGGGCTGCCTCTTCATGCACTTCCTTAGGTTGATCTGATTCACCCTGAGGTATGGAGGTGGATGGTTTAGACTTCTTCTTATTTTTTGTCTATGGTTTAGAAGCTATCCTCTTCCTCCTCTTTGATGACTTTAACTAAGAAGACTGGTCCGCATCACCTTGTTGATTAGTTTTGTCTTGCTCAGTTGGGTGTTCCTCCCTCACAAGTTCAGAAGGAGAGAGAGTTTAACCTGGTTGTGGATCAGAAGATGAAGCTTCTTGAGGCTTAGTAGGAGGTTCAGGTTATGTTGTCTTAGGTTGTTCAATCTTGACCTCTACTTCAGAAAGAACTTCACTTGGAGGGGAGTGTAAGTCAAGTAACTCTCCTTTTTTGATATTCTGCTTGATTACCCTGATGTGCTCATCCATTGTAGATAGAGACATAGGGCCAAGTCTCCTTTTGGAGAATCCATACAGCCTTAAGAATCTTATCATCCTTTGTCTATCAGCAGACTTCTTCATGCTCTTTTGGATGATGGCTCTTGACCTTGCAGCATCTTCCCTCATCTTTCTCTTAGTCTCCTTTTGTTCTTTAAGTACTTCAAGCTCAAGCTATTTGAGATACTCAAACTCTATGTACTCAAAGGACAAGGGAAGAAGTGTAGATGCCTAGTATAAGCCTGTGGCGCTCAGGTAGTTGATCAGATTGATGCTATCAGTCTCTTTGTCTTCCTGAGGTTTGAGCTCCTCTAAGGGCAGAGATATAATCTCATCAATTTCATAGTTCCTGCTTTGTTGGTAAGTAATCCTAATTGTCCTCAACTTATCATCTTGAGCTCCTATAAGCCCTGATTGTAGCTTCCATTAAACCTGCAGACCCAGAGGAACTTTCTCCCCTTAGCTTTCTCTTCCTCTCTCTCCTCCTCATCCTCAATCTCCTCATAAGTCATTTTCCTTTTCCCTTTCTCACTCATAGACCTTTGTGACTCAGGGTGGAGAGAGCTTAGGCCTTTATTGCTTGGTGTAGCCTCCAAGCTCTAGCCAGAAAGAGGTTATGATACACCTTCACCAGCAGGTGCTCACTGAGGGAATCAATTGCTAAAGTAGTTGTAGGTGTGACATGGCTCTCAGGCTCTACCATTGGGCCTCCAGTCAAGGTTTCCCCTTCAGAGCTAATCTTAGGGTCTGCTTCAACATCCAGTTGATCAATAGTATCACCTAATTGCCTTTGCCTCCTTCTTAGACTGAACTCTTCAGTAATTCTGCCCTAAATCCTTTGTGCCAGCCTGCAGCTTGTCTAGATTGGCTTGGATTGACAAGTGGCATGTTGATCAGGTCAAGACCTTCATAGTAGTTCAAGGTCTAAAATTTGAAGACTTCTTGCTGCCCTTGAACTCTTTGAAGAATCAGGGCTCTTTTATTTTCATCATTCATCAACCCTATGATGTAGTTGGAAGTTCCTTGAGGTGGAGATGACACTACCCTTGGTATACCTTCCTGAAAAAGACTCTGAATGAAGGAGCCTAGCTGGGAGACCTCAATGTCCATGCTCTTTGAAGAACTCCCAGGTTTTGTGTCTGTGATGACTTTCTCCCCCTTTTTGGTAGCATCATCCACTTGCATAGATGAGCTAGAGGTTAGATCAATCACATTTACAAGTTCTTGTGTTCCTTTTTGAGCTCTTCTTAAAGGTCTCCCAGCTAGTTTTTCCTTAAGATAAGATATCTCATGTTGCTGATCATTGACCTTGTTAGTCACCTGAGATTCAAGATGACTAACCTTGAAGACTAGGTAGGTGCATGTTCTTGATAGTTTTTGCACCTTCAACCTCAGATTACCCTCATCTTCATAAGAAGAATCATAGGGGGATAAGAGAATTTGACCAAAGTCCTCTCTCTCATCACCTGCATAAAGTTCTTGGCTGTTGGTTTTCCTCTACTCAGTGACAACTTCAGTTGAAGTGTCAATGGGCTGAGTTGCCATAGTTGAGGTCTGATTGATGTAATCACTTGCTGAAGTGAGAGCCTCTTCCATATGGATATTCTGAACAGGTGAGTGTATGGGGGCCTGCACAGACTCAATAGCTTGAACATGGGTTCATTTGGATTTTCTTATGTACATGTGGGTGATTTGGGGTCTTTTAGGTGGTTGGGAGGTAGAAGATGTGGGTTCAACACTAGCTTGTGTTGCTTGGTTGTCACCATGAGCAATGAGCTCTAACTTTTTGGGACAAGGGCTGTTTCCACCCTGAGAAGACAATAGTTGGCTCTTCAAGATTTTAAGATGTCGGGCTTCATCTGTCCCAATTTAAGAATATTACCTGTTTCCCTCAACTGTGGGCCCAGTTCATAGTTAAAAATGTATTGAACATATCTAGAAAACATGTAATACTTTAAGGAGTCCAAGTTTTCAAGTAAATTTGTGTAAACAAATTGAGAGTACCTGAACTTGACCCCCTGAACCATTCCATGTACTATGAAGGAAAGATCCTCAGGAATCTGGTCCCACCTTTCATGCTTGTTGGACAAGATATGGATAACCACATGAAGCATGTATTTCCACTGGGATGAGACCTTCCTTTTCCTGAAGGTCTTTATAGAGAAATCTCCCTCATAGCCCATCTGCTCAAAGGAATGTTTTACAGCCTCCTTTGGGAAGAACAACTCACCTTCTTCATCATCCAGCTGAAAATGATTGTTGATGATGGTCGGAGTGATAAAGATTGTTCTCCCCTGCACTGTGGCAGACAGTGCCTTCTCCCCATCCATAATGACCTCTTGGAAAGTCTTCCAAAATTCAAGCAAGTGATCCTCATAAAGAGTAGGATCAACGGTAAGGGAGGTGAAGTAGTTTGATAGAGCCAGAAAACGGCAAACCTCTGAGAAACTATCATCTTTCTCAGAGTTCAACAGAGCAACCTGGTTGTGTTGTCTGTGAAGTTGCATAGAGAAATCAGGGTTGTTTTTGAGATTTATATTGGCCATTTTAAGAATCTTAAGGGTGAAGGAAGATGAAGAACAAAGGTGGTTTGGGAGAATTTAGGTTAGAGAAATAGTGCAGATGAAGAACATAGTGAAAGAGGGGGAACCGTTGGGTTTATATGTGAAAAGGATCTAAGACAAAGTTAATGAAAAAGGATAAACTTTGAAATCCGGAAGTCGGTCCCACCTCTAAAAAAGTAGTTTTCTTGGAAGTCAAGAAATCTTCCCAAGGTTATTTTGCTTCAGAAGTTCTTGAAGGAAAGCTTCCGAAGGCAAATTGACTTTGGAAGATATTTCAAATATTTTTGAGATTTTGCTTCAGAATGTTAACTTGATCGATATAAGAATAAACTAAACGTTAAGAATGAGTAGGAATCGATCAAGAACGAACTATGACTTTGGATTGGCTTTCTTGGACGTTCTGTACGGCTAGGATATATGTATATTCGAAGTCTCTCTCAAAGTGTTATGTTTTTCCATGAATTAAGTGGTATTTATAGGTATACAGCTGCCATTCGTATGACTGAACCATTAGCATGGTTCAGTCGTGCGACTGAATCATGCGATTGAGTCATACGCACGACTGAAGGTTCAGTCGTGCGACTGAGTCAATCTTATGTCTCAATCATAAGACTGATCCAGTCTCCTGGTTTAGTCGTGTGACTGGTCCATAAGCATGATGTATTCATGCGTATGGCCCATTAGCATGAAGACTCATCCAACTAGGTTGAACACATTTCTCAATCATTATTGACTAAGAACTATGTACAATAACTTCAAACCTATATAATAAGTTCATACATATGAATTATACTCAACACAATGATAATATGAAATAAAAAAACATTAATAAGCATCAACCACATATTATATATCATTGAATCAATTTATTACATATGTGTAAGACATGAAAGACTTTTATATTAAAGCTCATAAACTAGGAACATGATGTATCGACAAACTCCCCCTTGTTCCTAGTTTACTCAATTGTCTAACACTCTTTACATGTTCTTCGGATTTCTTGTACTTCTCCTCTTTTGTAACTCCTGCATGTATTTCAAATGCAAAGCAGAGTCTTATGACGTGTTGGAACTGGAGAGCTTGTACAATATCTTGCGTGTCATAAAACAGTGGCTACTTGTATAATGTGTAGACATCTTCAGCTGACAAGTTTGTAAGCCACATTGGGTCGAATACCCTGATAGTCTCTATTTTTCTCTGTTCAGAACTATGACCGCTTCACAACTTTAATTCACAATGTTTCACTCGAATTGTCAATCAATTACAGATTTCAGTGGATTTTTGAAGTTTCTATGTTCGACAGAACTTCAAAAACACTCAACCGAAAGCTCTGATACCAATTGATAGGATCAATTGATTCAATCTGTAATGATTTATGTAAACAATTCAAAAAGAAACACAAACAATTGTAATCAAATCAAGCAATATCAACAAATTC
>BJCM01274379.1:0-21558 GCA_018326385.1 Flaveria bidentis | reverse complement strand
TTCATAGGTTGAGGCTTCGGAAGACTTTGTCTCTGAGGCTTCGGAAGACTTCATGTTTAACTTCGGAAGATGTTGGTCTTGGCTTCGGAAGATTTCACACTTTGAGTATTTCTTATTGCTGGTGTGAGAACTTCCGAAGCTTCTACTTCAGTACTTATGTGCATGCATGCAGAAATGGTCTTTGGGTGTTTGGTTGCTTCAGCCTCTTCATAATTCTCTACACCTAATGTATTCTTAATGTTTATCACTTAATCACTATTATATTTATCTTATGTTTATTTACTATATTTCTTAACTAGTTAATCTAAAGTTACAAAGTCTTAATTTTTCTATTTTGTATTATATATTTCTAGTTGACCTATTTTAATGATAATTTTTACCTATTATTTTGCTAAATAGTGGATTTTTTATATAAAGTTTCTTTTATAAACCCATTGTTATAATCATTTGAGATTATTTTATCAATAAAAATATATTTGATATTTATATTTATGAAACCCATTTATTTTAAAATCTAGTTATTTGAAATCATTTTAAATAAGGTATGTATATATACATATATTATTTTTCAGTTTACTTTATTATTATTTTATTTTATTTTTTTAAAAATCTAAAGTCTTTATTTGTCGTTCTAATCATGTCCTTTTTTTGTAACGTCCAGTTAGTCCCATATACGGTCTATATCTTAGTTCTAGTTCTTGATTCATTGTTCGTCAAACTTTATTCTTAATTATAATGTGTCCAAGTACTTAACATTTTCCTTTTATTGATCCTTTCACTTTGTCCTAACTTTTGATTAGTAACGTCATCAAGTCTCAACTTAATCACTTTTCTAAGTCATCACATCCACAACAATTATCCATTCAATATTTTCACCTAATTGTTCCTTAAAAGGCCATAATCCAGTAAACTTCAATTTGCATGTTCATACATACATACATACATACATACATACATACATACATACATACATACATACATACATACATACATACATACATGCATGCATACATACATGCATACATACATACATACGCGACATATACATACATATATACATTCTTATAACCTAAATCATCCAAATAATATGATTTTGTCAAACTAAAATAATTACCAATACACATTTCAGATTCATTTAATCATTTAAAAACCATTTTATATCCAAAACCATTAAAACAACCATTTTCATAAACCTTTAACCGGGTGAACTAGGATTTTTCAAGATTTTCATCTTGATCATTATGCATGAACATATATTAACAA
This sequence comes from Flaveria bidentis, assembly GCA_018326385.1. Taxonomy (NCBI): domain Eukaryota; kingdom Viridiplantae; phylum Streptophyta; class Magnoliopsida; order Asterales; family Asteraceae; genus Flaveria; species Flaveria bidentis. The sequence goes on along the minus strand of BJCM01274379.1, from coordinate 20,295 downwards.
TCCAATGCAATACCTTGAGCAACTAGAGAATTGTAACCCCACACAATGTAAGCACAAACTTCGTCTCTTGATAAACACTTCCGGTTCTAGCTAAGATCTAACTAGAATATATTGAGAGAGGAATGAAAGTTTCTAAAGGTGGTGGTGAGATCGTGGTGGCCGAGAGAGAGAGAGAGAGAGGGGGAGTTGTCGGTCGCGGGGGTGGTGATGGTGCTCGTGTTGGCGACGGTGGTTGATGGTAATGGTGATGGCGACGGTGGTTGATGGTGATGATGGTCGCAGTCGGGGTGGGGTGCGCGACAAAGGTGGCGGTCGCGGTGGATGGTAGTCGACGGTAGGGTGGCGGTGTGGTGTAGACGACGGTGAGTGAAGGCGGTGGTAGGGTGCAGGCGGGATTTTGTAGAGTGTGTGTAGGAGATGAAGGGTTATGTGTAGTGTGTAGAGTTTGTGTAGGGATTTTGTAGAGATTGGATGACTTAGTTGTCATCCATGCACTCTACACCCAACATTATTATTATTATTAATTTTCTTAATTATTATTATTACAATTATTATTATTATTATGTTTGTTCTTATTATTAGTATTGTTTGTTTATTATTTTCCAACGTAACGGTTAACAGGTTTCAAGGTTTGTTAGAATCGTTAATGCAGGGGTTTTTAAACTAACCAGGTATAATATTATAAATAATCGTAAATTTATTATTAAAGGGTTTCGAGCGTTGACCTGATTTGACCGGGTGTCACAATTTATTATTACAAAATGATAAAAATTACTCCAGTTGTACATTTAATTATACGAGTTATATTTATAATTACACTGTTAATTATCATATAAGTTACATTCATAACATATAAATGTCATAGAAAAGAGTGTTAATTAGAAAGAATAAAATAAGACTATATTCAAATTAAAAAGAATGAAATATTCAATTTCAAATTATAATTAAAAATATATATTTTATAAAAAAGTTATACGTGTTAAAAAATTCAAAAAAATATAACATAATTTGAAATTCTAAGTCTACCCAACAAACATCTTTTATCAGACTGTTCATAACGCTAAAAGGCGTCTTTTCGATAAATAGTTCCAGCCAGCATACCACATCAGCTTTCTACTAATTTTCATCTATCATTCACACAATCAACTTTTACATCAAACATAATTCTTTCTACAAATAAACATATAAACTTCATAAATAAACAAAGCTACGCATATTTTTGTGACGTGAGCCCCACAAAATGCATCAATGGAGAGCCATTGGCAAAGAGCAAATGAAGGACGGATGAGTCTACACAACGCATTGCTTTCGAAGAACATCACACGCGGGGTTAAGGGTGTTACATTGTGAATAATCTTAATTTTATGAGTGATAATTTTATCCAAATGGATAGTACATTTCTAAACTAACGATGGACTACCCTTTGTGATTTGTATTTTAAACTTTTTCCTATTACATAAAACATCTATTTTATTTTGCAAGTAATATAGAACCAATTCAATTCCGGAAACGAAAAATAATGCATCAAATTTTGTTTTTTTCTGGCGGTCATCATCATTCATCACACGAATACCCAACCCACCGTTGGATCCATATCCCAAACATCCAACGGCTCAGATCATACCTCATCCCAACGAAAACCGCCTATATAAACCCACCCCTACCATCGTTTCCAAAAGAATTCAGCCAACTGAATCAACCCACCAAAAACCCTAAAGATCCACAAATAATATTATCATTCAGTGTGATCGTGGTTCCGATTAGGGAATGCAGAGAGATGAGAGGAGATTCGCGGCTGTCTGACGGTGGACGGGGTAAAAAGCCCATCGCCGGTCGGAATTGTCACCGGAAACACGTTGAAGACGGGTGAAAAGCTGATAATAACTGATTCATCTCTGTTACAGAGATCAATCTGGTAACTGTGGTGTTGATTTTGATATTTAGTTGTTTGTAGAACTGTAGAGGTGGTTGATTTGTACAGATGGCGGTGGAGGATGCCGGAAGCTACGGTGTTCTGCACGGGAAGTACGAGCTCGGACGGCAGCTAGGGCACGGAACGTTCGCGAAGGTGTATCACGCACGCAACCTGCAAAACGGTCGCAACGTTGCGATGAAGGTCGTTGCGAAGGAGAAGGTGGTTAAGGCTGGAATGATGGAGCAGCTTAAGCGAGAGATCTCTGTGATGAAGATGATACGACATCCGAACGTCGTCGAGCTTCATGAAGTTATGGCGAGCAAATCCAAGGTTTATTTTGTTATGGAGCTTGTTAGAGGTGGAGAGTTGTTCTCGAAGATCGAGAAAGGGAAGCTTCGAGAAGACGTTGCTAGAGGTTACTTCCAGCAGTTGATCTCCGCCGTGGATTTCTGTCACAGTAGAGGCGTTTATCACCGAGATCTGAAGCCGGAGAATCTGCTGTTGGACGACGACGGTAACTTGAAGGTGACGGATTTCGGTTTGAGTGCTTTCTCCGATCATCTCCGGCACGACGGTTTGTTACACACGACGTGTGGTACTCCGGCGTACGTCGCACCGGAGGTCATCGGAAAAAAAGGATACGACGGAGCAAAGGCTGATATTTGGTCATGTGGAGTCATCCTCTACGTTCTCCTCGCCGGATTCTTACCATTTCACGACGAAAACGTCATCGCGATGTACCGGAAGATCTACCGCGGCGACTTCCGGTGTCCGCCGTGGTTCTCGTCGGAGGCACGACGGTTAATCACGAAACTCCTCGATCCAAATCCCGATTGCCGATTAACAATCGCGAAAATCATCGAATCACCGTGGTTCAACAAACAATCACCAAAAAACCCTAGGTTCACGTTCGAAAACGATACAAATCATACAATCAATCCAAAACGTAAACAAACCGAGACTCTAAACGCGTTTCACATCATCTCATTATCCGAAGGTTTCGATCTCTCACCGTTGTTCGAGGAGAAGGTAGCAGAGGAGAAGAAAGAGATCCGTTTCGCGACGGCGACTCCGGCGGCGACGGTGGTGGCGCAGCTGGAGGCTGTGGCGGAGGCGGTGAAGTTCACGGTGGAGAAGAGCGGAGACGACAGCAGCTTGATGCTGCAAGGAGATAAGGCGGGAAGAAAGGGGAAGCTGGCGGTCGCGGCGGAGATATGGGCGGTGGCTCCGTCGTTGGTGGTGGTGGAGGTGAAGAAGTCGAGTGGTGATACGTTGGAGTACAATGAGTTCTGCAGTAAGCAGCTCCGGCCGGCGCTTAAGGATATTGTGTGGACTTCCGGTGATGAGTCAACTCGGTTGTAGTTTGTGATGTATTGTTTGATCATTAATGGTTGTTTTGTCATGATTTCCATATTATTATATATTGGATCATGAGGTTATTGTTAAGTTGTTCATCTTTTTATCGTGTCTTTTGAGTGTAGTGTAAAGGGTGCGTATTTTGGTTTTTAAGAAGTATGATTAGTTTATTAATCAAATAATAATAATAATTATGCCTCTGTATTATAAGATTCAACTATCAACCTGTCAATTAAAATGACGCATCACTATCAGGAGGTAATGTGTAATACTGTATTGTTAGGGATGGATATTCTGGTTGTTTTTTTTTGTTTTTGATTAAACAATTAAATATTTGGATGAGAGTTGATAAATTTGAAGTCGATTTATAAATTCTGGAGTTAATTACAAATGTGATCTTTAAGTTTTGTTAAAAGTAATTATTTTTTTTAAAAGTTTAAAAATAGAAATTCTAGTTTAAATTTTTTTTTTTACTTATTTTAGTTTTACTCCAAAACTTTTATTAATTTGGATTGAAGTTGAAACAACTAAGTAAACTTCTCGATTGAAATTGAATCAACTTATAAAGATGTGTTGCAATGCTACGGTGATTCAAGAAATCATTTTTAGTGTATACTCAGTTTAGAACAACTAGAAATTGGCATACAGTAGTGTTATGTTTTCATTGCACGTATAATGTAAACCTATATAGCTCTTACTCATGGTATCTATATACAAATTCTAGATTTGTTTTCTTATTTCTTAGCAATTTTTCTTTGTAATCCTTTTAGAGCATTCCAAGGAGTTCATATTACAAAATCAAATAAAAAATATCATCCCATACTTAGAAATCAAGGTTTTTTTGTTTGTATTTATAAATATTAATAAAAAAAGTTTCTTTTGTTATTTTTCATTTTCTTAAATCATTTTTTTGACACGTCATTTTTTTAAACATCCTTATTTTATTTTCCCTTCAAAAGGGTATTAAAGTAATTTAAACATTCAAATAATTTATCTCTCTTTATAAAAGTTAATTTGGTTAATTAATACATTTTTCTCTATCATCTACATTTTTTTTAAATCAAACTATGTTTTTAAAAATAGATTTTTTAAGAAAATTAAAATTCATATATTATCTAAAACATTGAACCTTTTGAAACAAAATATTTTAAATCAATCATTTTTTTAAAATAATTATAAAAAATATAGTATTTTCTAAAAGTAGTTTTGTTAAAACATCCAGAATAATTAAAATTTTAAGTTTAATAAACAAGATTTGTATAAACAATAAAGTTGTATAAAAAAATCTTACAACAAATATTTAAGAAAATCGTGCTGTAACTTTTCGTGTTTATTACTAATTATAATCCGTTTAATAAATGAGTTTCTAGACTATCTATTTATCTATATATCTATAAGTCTATGATCTATCTATTGTTTATTTACTTGAAATAACTATTCATATGCAATTATAATTATATTTTATCTTCAAATATGATTTTATAATTCATAAATTTATATTACTAATTATTTGTTATTTTATTAATTTAACTCGTGTATTACACGAGATACTAATCTAGTATGACAATATAACATAGTTAACCAAACGCTTTTTCACCTCTGGTGCATTAATGCACATAGAAACTAACCAACTAGGAAATCCGTTGTTGATATTTTTACTTAGGTGAATATGATATTATGCAAGTTTTTTTTTTTAAATATAAGGATTATCCTGTTTTATTGCTTACACGAATAACATAAAATGTAAAAGATGTTTATAAATTGTGTTTTCAATTTAATTTGGAAATCTTATTTTGTTTAATCAAAAGATGTATATGGATGATGTTTCTTGATAAATCATTTTCGACTGATGTTATCACCATCTTATCTCAATCCAACACGACTCCTATCTTTCTTTATGGGGTTATAATACAACAAACTTATCCTTCCAACGATTTAAAGCTTTAACTTTATTTTTTTTTATAAAATTCTTAAACTTTTGTTTAATATAATTAAAAAAATGCATGACATCATCACAAGTTAATATTTACAAGTTAGAACAATCATTTTAGATTTTATATTTTAGATTGCTAGCTAACTATATTAGTGTTTTAGTAATCTAGTGACAATTAATTTCTATGAGACCATCGATCTCCAAGAGAGCAAGTGAAACGTAATGTGAAGAGTATGCGAATATGAAAAAAAAAACAGTGAGGAGCACCTAGAAGAGACATCTAGAAATCCATTTGTAAAAAGCGCGTCTGTGAAGAGTATGCGAGATGAGAAGTAAGAGAAAGTGTCGTCTATAAAATCCTTCCGCACAAGTTAACGTAATGTATTTCTTAAATCTTGAACATACGAGCCGATTTTACTACTTACACTGAATAATTTTACTACAAACCAAAGTCACCGGTAGACTAGTTTTGTTATACGCATGAGTTTTAATTTTGTTTCAAGGCTAAAACAAAATCAACAAAAATAACAATTATTTCGTTTATCATAATCTATTCATTCAAAGTCATTTGAGAGATTGACATACTAATTATATGTTTTTACTTCTTGTACCACTCTGGGTTGTTACGTCAATAATAATATCGATGAAAATGTTTTCTCCAATTTAACATTTCCAGAAATACATAATTTTTTTAAAAACTAAAGGGTTGAGATGCATTTAACATCTTCATTTCAGCTACTCCATTGTAACATCTTCATCATCTCCTTCAGGCTTCACTACCTTTGACTAAACAGCATTACTACCCTTAACACCTGAAACATTAACAGCTGACCTAACAAAAATACTACAACTTTCAGATTGTTTTGTACAAACCTTCATTACATGAATAATTAAACGAATAGAAGCCGATGTCATCTAGTTGCTTGCACGACAAGAAAGTGAGCCCATCTTGAGGGCGTAGTTTGTATACCCTCGCAAATCATTCCATCCCTTACTGAAAACAAACAGAAACAATTCCTAAATCTCCAGATCCTCATTAATGTGTCTTGAATTAGTAACTTAACTAATTTACTGTTTTGACACTCACCAAGTAGAACAGTTGCATATCTTGTTTGGTGCTCCCTTGGGTGTTTATGTAATTTGAAAGTGTTGAAGGGTATGAGAACAGTCACTAATCATGTTTAAGATGGTTTTTTTTGGTGGATAATCATGCAATTAACATTCCCATTCCTGAATTTAAGGGCGGTGGAAACGTATGCCATTGTGTCAGCCTTTGCTGGCTTTAAAGTCCCAATCCAAATCTGCTTGTTATTGAAGCATACGCGGGCTCCCCTATTACTGATATGTTGCAGGATAACTCCCTTGTTACCATGGTGAACCTCATGGTTGGACCTTTAATGTTTCTTGGTGATGATCCCATGAGTGTGCTCACTCCCAGTGTCTGATTCCAAAGTATCCCTGGTGTTTATGGTGGTATACGAGCTTGAACTCGTTCCTCATCCGACTGAAAATCCATAAAAATATAATGAGTTTACAAAATAATGCCATAGAAAAACAAACTTTATCATTTGCCATGTCCCACATCTAATATAAGGAAAAAGAATTACAAAAGGAAAAAAAAACAGATATAAACGTTGGCTTTCATTGTATGCAGCCTGAGTTGTGCCTCCCTTAAATGTCAAAGAGAGAAGCATGGGCCTCACCGCACTCTGATGGATCTTGGCCAAAATGAAGTGCCACTATCGTGTGCTAATTGGGGCTAGTTATGTCATTTTAATCACAACTTATAACTGTTTAGCTGAGCTAAACCTAAGAGAAGAGTTGGATGATGCAGCATTTTTTTAGAGCATGCTTTAAAGATTTAAAATCCGAAGTTTTGTGATTGTGACATAAAATCTGTCCCACCTTACCCATATAACAACACCCTTACACCCTAAATAGGACTTGTGCTTTCTATAGTGTCTACACTCCACAACAATCATTTGTATTATGCATACATACCTCGTATCTGTTAGGTATTTATGGATCGCAAGTCACAACCAAACAATCATCCACACAAAACATAATTCAAAATGAGAAATAGAACACATGAGATTAATTTATAGTGGTCAGTTCTAGTATGACCTATGTCCACTTGTTACAACTAGGATTTTAATATTCAGGTGCTCTGGTGATTTATGCGGAAGCAAAAGGATAAACAATAGAATCTGTTGATTCAACGAGAATACCAGGAACAACTCTTCCAATTATCGTTGATTCACGAAGAATGCCGATAATCAGGATTTCACACTAACACACACTGTGATAGAGAGAAAAAGGATTTTTTTAATAAACTTCAAGAACTAGTTTCTCCCACTACTTACATGCATATAAAAAAACAAACTAAAAGTCGAATGGGCCACAAAACATAGACGAGCCAAAACCTGGGCCAAATATGAAGTCCAACAAAATCTAAAGTTAAGACAAAAAGCAAAATAATCATAAAATAAGTTGTTTTTGACCCGAAACGATGACCCAAACCGCCTACGGCGTTTGTGAAAACATGCCCCTCGGTCCAACGATCGTTTCGACTAGTCGCAGGCCCAAAACGAAGACTTCTAACCCAAGTTATGGCCATTTCAATGAAACCTCTTTTAATAAGCGATCTTGGGCCTCCAAAAAGACAATAGCTTGCTCCTCCACACACTTAGGCCCACATCATCAGGGAATTACAATGCCCTACTCATCTATATACAATACAATAATAGGGTAAACAACTTTGGGAACTAGTAAACATAAATTAGGCAACGTACCTGATTTAACCTAATTAGGGTTGGGTTCGGTTCAAGACTCCACAAAACCCAACAATACCTTTAGCTTCTGTTGGTGCATGATCCAAACCAATGCCTCATGCATGTAGAAGTAGATACTTGTTTTTCTCTTTTTAGTGCAACAACTCCATTAGTCTTAATAACTTATCTATTTGGGAACCCCCTAAACCAATATGACTAATTGCATAATTGGAAATTGTGAGGTGATAATCACTCGCTTACGAATCCCACATCACAAGCATGCATTCAAGGTGTTTTTCTTGACAACGCCTTATGTGGTGTAGTCATGCATATAGGAATCATTCTACATATCTTGTTTCTTTTGTTTACTCCCGGGTAACTACTCTTGTGATGCTCGCAAGACTATGGAGACTCGTGCCACTCCTCATTTTAATGATCTATTGAGGACTAGGACACTCAAGTCACTCCTCAATTAAGGACTCCATTATGGTTTTAGTTATCTAAAGAGAAAATTCCACCGTTTATGGGATCATAAAGTTGAACATATCCTCCAAGTTTGGAAATTTAAGAATGTGATTCGAAAGGATCTCATGTGCCTTAGTTCCTTCACAAATTACCTCATAAGTGAGTTTCATTATTCACATAAGAGGTTGTTTGATTAATTCAGCCTGACAAGACTCATTTATTATTTTAGTGATGTTTCTTTCACTTCTAGGACTTGAATTGTGGTCCTTAAACAAATATATGGTATTTCTATGTGCATTTGGGTTATCCAACAAGATAAGAGACTTGAGTTTTGTTCCATTTGCCAAATGATGCATCATGCCATCCCTCGTGCTCTTTGTACAGATTAAGCCTTGGTTCTTTAAGAGCATCCACCATGTTAAAGTGTTTATAATAATTATTGTATTTAGATGGTAGCTAAGTGTAACATTATCTTTTATATATTATCATTCCATGTAATCTTCTATCAATCAATAAAAATTCCAATTTCATAATACAGTTTATCTTGTTATCAGAGCAAGATTACCGTCCTCCACCTCCTTCAACCCTAAAGTAGTCGTCCACCACCTCCAACCTCAAAGTTGCTGCAAAACCCTAACCCTGATATTTGTTCTTCCAAAATCAATTGTTGCTCCCTTCTATCTTTAACATGACAATGATTTCAAATGGCCACTATGACAATTAGATATGCATAATGCTTTTCTCCATGTGGACCTACACAAAACCATCTATCTAAAGCAACCACTCGGATTTGTTGATCCAAATCGACCGGATCATGTGTGTCTTCTCCATAAGTCCCTTTATGGACTAAAACAAGCCCCAAGGGCCTGGTTTCATCGCTTGTCTGCCACACTTAATCAACTTGGTTTCCAAGGCACCAAAACTGATCCGTCCCTTTTTATTCTTAAAAGGGACAAACTCTTGTCTATGTCTTGATTTATGTTGATGACATTATTGTCACCGGAAACAACAATCAGGCAATTGAAACCAACATTCATCAGCTAAGCACCAAGTTTGCTCTTAAAGATCTTGGCAACTGGAGTTATTTTTTGGGAATTGAAATTGTTCAAAGTGGCAAGAACATCGTTTTATCCCAAAGGAAATACATTCGGGATATTCTTCAATGATCTAGTGTTTCTGAGTGCAAACCGGTTAGTTCACCAATGAGCACACCTCAGATACTAACTCTTTGTGACAACCCAGTGCTTACAGATCCATCAAAATACCATCAAACGGGAGGGGCTCTTCAGTATGTCACTCTATCTATACCTGACATCATGTTTGAAGTTAATAAAGTATGTCAGTTCATGCATGCTCCAACAAAGAATCACTAGGCAACTGTCAAGCGAATATTACGCTATCAGAAAGGCACTTCAAAACTGGGCCTCTTTATCATGATTCTATTTCTACTTTACATGCCTTTTTGCTTCTCACTGGCAAACTGCTCTGAATCCCCTATACAAGCTTACTTCAATGTTGATTGGGTTGGTTGTCCTGATGACCGGTGATCCACGGGAGGATTTGCTATATATTTGGGTTCAAACCTCGTTTCATGGTCTGCTCGCAAACAACGCATAGTCTCTAGATCATCTACAGAATCTAAATATAAAGCTCTTGCTGATATGGTAGCTGAATTAACCTGGTTGGAAGCGCGTCTACATGAACTTGGTATCTCTAACAACTCATCTCCTACTATTTGGTGTGACAACTTAGGTGCAACGTACCAACATCAAATCCGGTTTTTCATGCCCGCACTAAACACGTGAAAGTGAATTTTCACTTTGTTCGAGAAAAAGTTGCTCAAGGCAAGCTCAATGTTCAATTCATCAACATAGGTGATCAGGTTTCAAATATTTTCACAAAGCCCCTATCATCTCAAAGATTTCTATTTCTAAGGTCCAAGTTTCACGTCGTTACCCGCCCTAAGCTTTGGGAATGTTAAAGTGTTTATTATAATTATTGTATTTAGATGGTAGCTAAGTGTAACATTATATTCTATATATTATGATTCCATGTAATCTTCTATCAATCAATAATTCCAATTTCATTATACGATTTATCTTACCGTTACATTACTAATATGACTCCTACCTCTTCCGCTCTCCTAAGGCCCTCTAGTGGTACATGTCTTTTATGGCAATGCATATCTCCAAAATATTATGTCAATTTAGAGGTCATATTTTTCTCCCTAGAACAACTCACCATCTTGTATGTATCATAACTTACGAAAATATCAAAAACCATCAAACACCCAACAAAAATTGTTGAGACTGATACTTCAATTCATTGTAGTAAAAAAACATTTTTGTTGAAAGAAGAGAGTTGTGCCATCTTTCACTTATCAGTTACAAGATCACAAGACTATTGTAAGATTTATAATGGGTTGAAACTATGGTTTTAAATTTTTGCAGATTACTAATCCAACCCTAACTTTTCAGTAATTGATGAATTTTGATACTGATGTAGTGTTTATCCGGGCTCAAATCCTAGAAACAGGTGTTGTAGAAGTTTTGTATCGGGACTTTATAATTAGAGGGGATGAAACCCTTAGGATGAGAAATCGTTAGGTACCTTTTGGCAAAAAGAATTAATATCTTTTTTGGAGTAATATTTTTGTCACTTGTTTAGTTTCTACATGTATCTAGTACATACGGTTATCAAGCCCATATCCCAAAATATGTAACACAAAAATATTTCTTCATTCTATTTTTACTGCTGACTAGACCCACTAAAGATTCATCCTGTTGACAGATTCCAAATTGCCAATTACATCATTGATGTTTTTCCTAAATGACCAACAACAAAAAGGGCGATATGAGGTTTTCAAATTCCTAAAGCAACATCATTGAAGTTTCCCCTTTTAAAAGTACTTGAACTGCATATAGTATCTTCATGCATAACAGAAGAATAAAAGACCTAATGGTCAGCTTTTAGCCAATTACAACCCTATTTAATTTAATACCTGTTTTGTGCAGCTCATATCGATCAACCCTAACAACAAACGAAATATGCATAGAACTTAATAAGAGGAATTAACCTATAAGGGGTTAATTAGTGGTTGGACTTCGGTTTAAACAGATGGGACTTCAGAACCCTAAATTCTGAAACACAAATAATGGCTTTTAACTGGAGGTACCATAATTTTGTACCTATATTGAAAGTCTCATTAGATTATATAGAACAACTAAGAGTTTTAGTAAATTCCAATTATATTAATTAAGATCATGTAAGGGGACCACAATAGTATTGGTGAAGTCATTTGTTGAGAAATGAATTCACATCTACGACGTTTACGTCAGGCATTAAACTTTTGAACTTTGATACCACGGTTGTTAAACATACCTCTGATACAATCTAATACAAAAAAAAAATGATCCTGAGTGAACTTAATATCCTCAAAAATGAAAACCGCTCACTTAGTCTCTTTAAATATTAAGGACAGTACATACAGCAAAGAACCTAAGATGCAACAAACAGTCCCTATAACTATAATGGAGATGACAAAAGGCAGAAGCTTGAGGGTTTCATGAGCAGATCCTTTTTTATGCGAAACAAACATAAGGAGTGTTATTTTCTTACCACTGAACATAAACATGTTTCTGTTTTTAGTATTAGTTATGCGGTTTTATGTAGTTGTAACATTTTCCTTGGAATTTACAAACTTCTGTTTGATTTTGAAATTGGAAAATTAGTAAGTTTAACTTCAAAAATCAAACTAAAGTTTTCTACTTCTCTTCTAGGAAAAGGAAAATATTATAATACTTACAGTACATATATATACATATATTCTTAGGGAATGTTTCATAATTAGTGGTAGGGCATGTACTCATGTCCTTTCATGTATACTCCCTCATGGTAATTTAATACCCTCATTCCAACAAATACTTTTGGGGAATGTTTCAGTGATACACACACATACCCAATGCTCTTACTATTGAGTATTGACATTAATAGTACCCTTAGTTGGATTCGGACACTAATTTCTTGCATGAAATCAGTGTCTTAACACCATGTTACATATAAAACTTTGTTGCCATAGCACCACTTAGATGGATATAACTAAATTCAAATTCAAAACTGGTTTCAATAATAGTAACACTTTCTCATATACTAACTGAATCGTCGGCGGTCTAGCTATGGTTGCAAGGCCTCACATTAGTTTGTGCATGAGGATGAAGATTTTTCTGACTTAAAATTTTCAATTCAAAACAAATTTGAGTACTTTCAAAGGGACTAGTTATTTTCATAACACTAATTAAGTTCTTTGATTTTTGTATTTGTTTTTGTTTTCTTTTTTTTTTTGGGTTTGTTTTCTTTTTTTTTTGTTATGTTTTCTTTTTTTTTGTTTTATGATTATTATTATTATTATTATTATTATTATTATTATTATTATTATTATTATTATTATTATTATTATTTTCCAGCATGTGATATAGTTTTAGTTACAACCTATGATAAACATTATGATTATTTCAATTACAATGATTTGTGACGAGCAACATATAAATGGTGTCATGATCTATGTATTTTCTTACAAGGGTATGTACAATGTCATAAATGCTTTTATTGTTAATTGAAGGAACAAATTTTGACACCTAAGACCTATTTTAGTATCAATTGCATTACATACAGCACAAAAGGACGCTTAACGCATCTGCTATATAATCCACCTAATCCCAGCTTAACTAGTAATTAAGACACTTTGTAGATAGCGCTAATTGATTTGCTAGATTATAAGATGCTTGGGAACTTTACTATGGTGACCTTTAAGAACCCACAAGCAATGGCTTTTATAATAATAATAATGTTCCACATGATCATAGTCAAAATACTCAAGTTTGTAGCGAAATCTTACTAGATTTTAGGAGGGTGAGGCATTTGGTTAATGTATTTACTAGGAGATAACAATGTAATCATCATGTCAAAACCTTAAATACATCTTCCAATGAGGCTAAGTGGCATTCAAACTTTTATTTTAAGTCATGGCAGACATTAATCCATAAGATAGGATCCAAATTTCAAATATCAGCAAATGCTTTTCTGATTGACAAAAATGTGCAAAATTAAGCTTAACATGTAAATATTATTAACAACACACCCTTCAAGCAAATGTAAAACCTTTCCATAAAAATCCTAAAAGCATCAAATTGCAAACATAGTAGCTCAACAAATGCTTCAGTTTTCCACTATATAATTAAGGCACCCTAGTGGATTAATGGTACTTAATAATACAACTATGGCATATATAATAAGCAAAAAGTACAAACATAACCATATAGTCAAGCTTCTCTAGCAATTGCTTAATATATAACAGTTATGCTACAATATTATATGCTGATCCAATGTTTGAGGGAAGTTAAGTGGCTCAACTAGTCAGGAATGACTATATTAACATTTTTGCTCATCTTATAAATAAATGCAATAAATGAATATATACCATAAAGGGAATCAATAAGACCTGCATAATTATCACCTCCCTTGTTTCCTTGTACTAGGTGACTACTTAACATAAATAACAAATAACTACAAAGAGGTTGTAAATTGTAATAATGATAATTGTACTGGCAGCATGCAATAGAATATTATCAAGCAATTATCCACCATGTAGCTAATCATTGCACTATCATCACCATTAATTACAATAAACAGCATGAATGCTACAGAAACAATAAGTGAACTTCGGTAAATATCCTATGAAATTATAAAACTGTTCCAGTAACTATCACCTCCCTTGTTTCCTTGTACTAGGCTTTTACATATAACAGCAAATAACCATGAAATCATTAAGCAAATTAACATAAAATGGATCATCTATATATAGAGCTAGCAATATAAAAAAAATCAACAGCTAAGTATCATCTCATGATATTGAAATAGTTAACCAATAATACATTCCTACTTGGGTAATTAAGATTTATCCAGAAGAAGCTGTCTTACCCCCAAAATACCTAAATCAGTCTACACATATACATACATACACATGCCTCCTGATAGTATAGAAAAGTGCCATATTCAAGTTGACAGATTTCACGAAAAGAACCTAACAAAGTAATTAGGTAAACACATATATACTAACCTGTCTGAATAATATCTTTGATTTGTTGCCTATCACATGCCTCCTGATAGTATAGAAAACCAAAGATTTGGTTGCATGCATCTTTGGGCGCTCCTGTACGTAGTTTCCAAACTTCAAATTCAGAAGACACTATAAAGAGAGAGAAATATTACAACCCATGTGTAGAAATATACTTGTATGCAAATGTGTTGTTACTCTATACAATGAAACCCTAGCTACTTGTGATGCATCCCATGCTTAAAATTAAACCATTTCCCGAAGAAATTCATAAGCTTTTCTGGTCTTGTATTCTCTAAAAAACCGAAAATTCAATCATACCCATGTGTATTTTGGGTTTTAAATCAGTAAGAATGATATCAAAGAGGAAAGGGATATAACAAATTAACAAGATTTGGGATAAAATTGTTTGGAAGAAGGATGAAAAAGAAAAAACAGTTAAACTTGCAGTCATGAAGAAAGAACAGTTGTGAGGGATAGGGAAGTACCTTGTTAATGATTTCAAGAAAAAACCCTCTTCTTGCTCTTCATCAAGAAGAAGTACAGGATTTCAAACTCCAAAGTTGAATATTATAATAATAAAAACTAATACAGTTTGGATAAAGGAAAAACACATTAAATAATAAATCAATCGTCATAAATAGTACAAAATTAACAAGAAGGTACATATAATAATATTCTCTACCTGAGTATCCGAGATCACCATCTTCTCCGGTTTAAATCTGATCAAAATACCATTGATGCTTATCAAGAAATGAAAAGGCACATAATTTATTATACAAAAGAGAGAAAAAAGGTTAGTGGAAGATGTATGATGGGAAGATATGTGATCAGTCATCAGAACTTGCAGCTTTTGTCTGTAAACACAGTGATGGCGGTGGTATGGACGGTGGATGATGGGGTGTATGATCCATAGGTCTCTGTCCAGGTGTCACCCCTTTATCTGCAGCTTCCCCCTCCTCCACTACCACACATAAAATACACCAAAATGTTTATAAAAACACATAAAATACAACAAAGATCAAGCTTTAGGTTACCGGAGTAGGTTCCACTTCCACCATCAAGAAGATGTCAGCCGACAGCAAGAGAAGTGAGCACATGCATAATTCCAACAACTGTATACTCTATACACAACTGGTTGCATATGCTCACTCTCTTCTGTCAGCCTAATTTATTTACCTTCATCAACAACCTGCACATATTAAAACAAAACAAGATCAAAACTCAGATCTAAAAGACTAAAACCCAACAAACCCCACTTCAACCCACAAGAAACACAAAACAAATGACAAGATAAAGATACCCATGAATCAAGATTCAAGAGAACTACAAAGAACAGTGTTTGCGTTGACTTCCAGAAAGAAAGCACAAATCTTTTGTGTGACTTGAGGTTCCTTTAGAAGGTGAAGATGAACCCACAATCAATTCATCAATTCAATCACCAGTAAAATCATGATATAATAATCATAGAAGCATTTCATCATACAGGTGGTGGGGATGGGGTATATCAGTAGTATATGAGAGTGAAAAGAGGCCGGAGACAAGACTAATTAAACACCATGTGGGTCTCTTTACGCAATTCATCGTATTAACGTGAGCAAATTACAGAGGTCCAACAAGATTATTATATGGTTGAGGTGATTGGGGAAATGGGATGTTGTTGTCGACATGGGATTGGTGGATTAAGGCGAATATTAATAATAATAATAATAGAACTAATAATAATAATAATAATAATAATAATAATTTAATAATAATAATAATAGTTGATTATGTATGTATGTGAATGTGAATTGGGTTTGAAAGTTGTTTGAAAATGACAATGAGGGAATATTCCGGCAATGAGATGGGGAAGTGGGGGCCCCGGCGGTGTGCTGTCGCCGGAAGGTGGAGTTTGCAGTCGTAAGCTACATGATTTTGCATATTTCGAGGAACATTGCATTTGTTTGCCTTTGTCTTGTGTATACTTTTTATCCCTCAAATATTAATAAAATGAATCATAACCTATTATTTGTTAAGTGAAGACGTTACATGTTATATTAATTTAATATTTAATTTATTATAGATTAGTTTGGTATATAGTTTGTTAGGTTGATCAAGTTTATCTCCTATAGTTTCTCATGGTTAGCTCCATGCATGTATATGTATGCGTTTTTGCATATTGAATGATGCAATACTTTACACTTCATTGAATTCATCTGAATCTTGTCATGGTATCAGAGCTCGGTTCAAATCATTCTTCCACACAATCATCTCGCTCATCTTCTCCCTCAAACTCTAGACCTGCAACTCCGACGAACAATATGTCGGAAAACTCATCTCTAATCCTTAACCCCTCCATGAAAGATCTTACGATCGTAACCTTACCACCAACACTCAAACTCACCTCCTCAAACTACCTAGCATGGAAAACACAAGTTGAGGTATTGTTGTATGGTCTTGACTTGTACAAATTCATCGACGGATCACATTCGGCTCCGGCACCCACCATCAGCGCTGATGGAACTCGGACTCCTTCCAAAGACTACTCGCAATGGTTTCGTCAAGATCGTTTACTATTCGGGGCACTCGTTGGGAGTCTTTCTTCTGAAATCGTGCCTTTAATCACTCGAGCATCATCTTCTCATGAAGCTTGGCAAACTCTAGCCAAGACTTATGCTTCACCCAACCGAGGGCACATCAAACAATTGAAACATAGACTCAAACAAACCACAAAATCACCCACTCAATCTGTTACAGAGTACATGCAAAGTATCAAAACTATTGTGGATGAGCTTGCAATTCTAGGTAAAAAAATGGACGATGAAGACGTGATCGACACAATCTTAAATGGTCTCGATCAAACTTCTTACAAACCAATTCTTGATGCTATACATGCTAGAGATAATCCCATTTCATTTAATGAACTCCATGAAAAACTCATAAACCATGAGTTATCTTTAGCACAACAAGTTGCACGTCAAAGTATTCATCATCCCTCCACTGTTTTTTTTGCTCAAAGTCGCCCCAATGGAAAACCATGGTCCAACAGGCACGGCAACACCAGTTCCGGTTCGCACCCGCAAGCCTCTCATCAACGTCAAGGACGAGCCGATGCTGGAATATTACTTACGCCCTCACCTACTACCGGGAGCAAACCTTTTCTTGGCAAATGTCAATGGTGCCATCAAAGAGGACACTCATTGACAAATTGCCCAACATTCAAAAAGGTACATCCAATGATTTTTGTCCCATCTTTTAATCGTGTTTTGCAGGACAAAAATGCTCAAGTCTACATGATGAACACCAATGCCGAACCCGCTTCAACAAACTGGCTTTTTGATAGTGGTGCATCTCATCACGTTACAAATGACTTAAATAACTTGTCGCTCCATGCACCGTATGATGGAACGGAAGAGCTCGTCATAGGCGATGGTTCGTGTCTTAAAATTACTCACATTGGCTCCCTTCTTATTCAAACTACTCATACACCTCTTGTTCTCAAAAATGTCCTCTGTGTTCTTAATCTCTCTAAAAACATTATTTCTATATCTCGGTTATGTCTTGACAATAATTTTCTTATTCAATTTTACTCTTCTATGTTTGTTATCAAGGAACGGGAATCCAACACTCCGTTACTCCAAGGGAAAGCCACACAGGGAATATATGAACTGCGTTCTTCTTTGTCCACTCGACCGTCGGTTTTCTCGATGCAAAAAGTCGACTCCAAGACATGGCATCATAGGCTTGGACACCCGCATAATAAAGTTTTTCAGTTATTATCTTCTTTTATATCCTTTAATTCAAGTTTCAATGATAATTGTAACTTCTGCCAAATCAATAAAAGTCATCGCTTACCATTTGCAAAGTCTTCTCTTGTATCTAATGCACCGCTTGATCTTATTTTTTCTGATGTTTGGTGTTCGCCTGTGGAATCATTTGACCATTACAAATATTATATAATATTTTTTGATCATTTCACAAAATACATATGGCTCTACCCATTAAAGAACAAATCTGATTCTCTCTCCACCTTCATTCGCTTTCAATATCTTGTTGAGAATTTTTTTAACCGGAAAATCAAACAACTATTTTCCGATAACGGCGGTGAATACATCAAACTTTCATCACACCTATCTTCATGTGGCATTTCTCATCTTACTTCTCCACCCCATACTCCTGAGCATAATGGCTATGCCGAACGGCGTCATCAACACATCGTTGAAACAGGGCTAGCTCTCTTGTCTCATGCACATTTACCCACCATATTTTGGCCTTTTGGTTTCACCACCGCCGCATACCTCATTAATCGTCTACCTACAGCCACTCTAAATAATTCGTCCCCCTTTTATCGTTTATTCCAAACACAACCAAATTACCACAAACTATGTAGTTTTGGTTGTTTATGCTACCCGTGGCTAAGACCATACTCTCCCCATAAACTCCATACTCGTTCTACTCCTTGCATCTTTCTTGGCTATTCCCCAACTCAAAGTGCCTACTATGCCTTTGATCCTGTTCATTCCAAAACTTACTGTTCTCGACATGTCATTTTTATAGAACATGAATTTCTTTATGAGCAACTCACAAATTCTATTAATCCTACTCCTATCAATTTTTCAGATTGGGTCCCATTTTCCATATCCTTTACCACACCTACTGCTTCCCCACATTCAATAACCCATACATCCTCTCAATATTCCCATTCTACCAACTCCACCACACCACCTTTTATTAATACTCCTACGTCCACTCCTCATGAATACAACCATTCCCCCATGCAATCCTCGTCTACTTCACCAACCAACCTTATCAACATGCCATCCACTTTAACCTCCCCAACATCCACTGATTCAACTTCTGTTGTTCCACCTACCCCTGAACCAACCTCTTCGCCAGCCTCCAAGCCCTCCACGCGTCCTCAACCTAAACCCAATTCAAAATATTTCAACTCTGACTATGTTGTTTATAATTCTACAACTTCTATACCCATGGAACCGCCGACTATTGCCCATGCCCTTAAACACCCTTCTTGGCGCAATGCAATGCAAGACGAGTTTCATGCACTTGAACGCAATCAAACATGGACTCTTGTCCCAACCACTTCCGCTCCTAATCTAGTCGGATCCAAATGGGTGTTCCGTACCAAGTACAAGCCCGACGGATCCATTGACCGTTTCAAAGCAAGACTAGTCGCTAAAGGGTTCACTCAAAGACCGGGAATTGACTACATTGACACTTTTAGTCCCGTTCTTAAACCGGCTTCACTACGTCTTGTTCTTTCTATTGCCGTATCTCAAGGTTGGTCTCTTCGTCAACTCGATATCAATAATGCCTTTCTTCAAGGCACTCTCAATGAGGATGTTTACATGGCTCAACCACCGGGATTCATTAATCCCTCATTTCCTAATCATGTTTGCAAACTCAACAAAGCTATCTATGGTCTCAAACAAGCCTCTCGAGCATGGTATGATGAACTCAAATCTTACCTCCTCTCACATGGATTCAAACTAACTATTTCCAATTCCTCGCTCTTTACTTTAACTATCGGTCCCTCTCCTAACACTCTCATAAATCATTTCATCCACCTTCTTGCCTTTAAATTTTCTTTAAAAGACCTTGGTTCCCTATCTTACTTTCTTGGTGTAGAAGTTCTCCCTCATTCCCTGGGTCTACTCCTTTCTCAAAAGAAGTACATAACTGATCTCCTTCATAAAGCTAACATGATTAATTGCAAGTCAATTTCCACGCCTATGACCTGTTC
>BJCM01274377.1:11271-34550 GCA_018326385.1 Flaveria bidentis | reverse complement strand
CTAATCACAACTGGCCACTGTAATTAGGGACTTACTATACTTGACATAAATTGAGTTGTTCCCTTGAATAACCGTGTTGGTGTTTGAATCTTTCAGTGTGCGTGTGAATGGCCGATGGTAGATCTTTGAAAGCTTCAAGGGGTGGAGGTCACGGTGCTAAACCGTGACCCAAGAGAGGGAGACCCAGAGTTGAGAAGGTGGTTCATGAAGAACTAGAGACCCCTCATCTGGAGGGTGGCGACAAGAGCGCCAATCTGAGAGCCTCAGTAAAGGAGGCTGTGGTAGAAGAAGTTCATCAGGTCATGCAGACGATACTACCGTCTGTGGTCACCGAAGTGATCAAGGCGGTAAGAGAAGGGGAAAGAAAGGAGAGGAACAGGTCCTCGGGAGAACGGGAACAACCAGAGCCGGAAACGGTTCTCTCGGATGATGAAGAAGAGGAGGAGGAAGAAGAGGCTGTGCAGGGGGCGGCACAAGGCTGTAATTACGGGGCGTTTATGAGATGCAAGCCCCCAACTTTTGATGGTAACGGCACTCCTCCTGCTGCTCACCGGTGGGTGAGGGAAATGGAGGTTGTTCTTGATATCAGCAAGTGCCGTGAAGATCAAAAGGTGAAGTTTGCTACCCATTCTTTTGCGGATTCGACTATATGCTGGTGGAACAACATTGTCCAAGCCGAGGGTAGCTGGGCCATCGGGAGAATGAGATGGTCTGAGCTGAAAAAGTTGGTGATTGACGAGTTTTTTCCTCATCAGGAAATGGACAAGGTCGAAAGGGAGTTCTTGCAACTGGAGGCGGGAACTATGACGCACCGGCAGTACACCACGAAATTCACCGAGATGGCATGTCTGGTTCTGGATTAGGTGACACCTCTGTCTCGAAAGATCAAGAGGTACATTCAAGGTTTGCCAGCGGATATTCACAGGCATATGATCGTTTCCCTGCCGAGCACGTTTAGATTGGCGGTGGATTTGGCAGGGAGACTGTATGATGAGAGGACGGTGGTGGTGACTGAAGATGGGAAGAAGGGTGGTGGTGATTGAAACTAGCAAGGGAAGAGGTTTGGTCGGGGTGATGCCTCGAAGGGTAACAAGAAGGCACGGGCGGACGACTGTCGTGTGGTCGCATCGGGTGCTGGTATAAAGAAGCGTGGTAGGTGTGGGAGAGAACATAGCGGGGAATGTAGACTGGGGTTGAATATGTGCTTCAAATGTGGGAAGTCGGGGCATATAGCCAAGGACTGTCGAACGGTCCGGTGCTTTAACTGTGGTGAAGAGGGGCACATGAGCAGGGATTGTAAGAAGCCGAGGGCTGAGAGTTCTGGGGCGAAGAAGTCAGGAGGTGAAGGACCAAGGGCGAGCGCCAGGGCATTCACCATGACACAGGAGGAAGCTAGGACGAGACCTGATGTCGTGTCCCATACGTTTCTGTGTTATTTGATTCGAGTGCCAGTAAAAGTTTTATTTTTGCTGCTTTTTGTGCTAAGCTGCCCGTTAGTAGTAGACGTGTTGATGCGCCCTTTGATGTAGAAACTGCCATAGGTAAGTCTACCAGGATTATTGAGATGATAGATAACTGTGACGTGGAACTTGAGGGTCATAAGTTTCTTGTTAGACCATTTGTGATGACCTTAGGTGGTTTCGATTTGGTTCTTAGGAAGGATTGGTTGGCTGACTTCGAGGCGAACATTGTGTATCGCAAGAAGATGATTTGTTTGACAGCGCCTGACGGGAGTTCGGTAACTTTTTATGGAGATCGGGTCGTGACAATCCCGAAGGTGATTTCGATGGCGGTGGCGGGAAAGTGTATGAGGCGTGGATGTAGTGCCTACTTGGCCTATGTAAAGGATGTGGATACACCAACAACATAACTATCCGAGGTACCGGTTGTATGTGACTTTCCAGACGTATTCCCAGAAGACTTATCAGGAGTGCCACCTGACAGTGAGATCGAGTTCCAGATTGACTTGATACCGGGTGCCAACCTATTGCCAAAGCACCGTATCGATTGGCTCCGACAGAGATGAAAGAGTTGATGGAGCAGTTGCAAGAGCTGCTTGACAAGAGGTTCATTAGACCGAGTATCTCTCCTTGGGGTGCTACGGTTTTATTTGTGAAGAAGAAGGACGGTAGTATAAGGATATGAATTGACTACCGCGAACTAAACAAGTTGATGGTAAAGAACCGATACCCCTTACCGAGAATAGATGATTTGTTCGATCAGCTTCAGGGTGCCAGTTGGTTTTCAAGGATAGACCTTTGATCTGGCTATCATCAACTGAAGGTGAAAGAGCAGGATGTTCCTAAAACAGCTTTTCGCATGCGCTATGGTCACTACGAGTTTCTTGTCATGTCTTTTGATTTGACAAATGCGCCAGCTGCTTTTATGGATTTGATGAACCATGTGTGTCGGCCGATGCTGGATAAATCAGTGATTGTGTTTATTGATGATATCCTGATTTATTCGAAGAGCGAGATTGAGCATGCCGATCACATCCGGGAGGTTCTCGAGACACTAAGAAAGGAGAAGTTGTATGCTAAATTCTCCAAGTGCGCATTTTGGTTGCGTGAAGTTCAGTTCTTGGGTCATGTGGTGAATCCCGACGGGATTATGGTGGACCCAGCAAAAGTGGAGGCGGTTATGCAATGGAAGTCACCGAAGATGCTATCCGAGATTCGTAGCTTCTTGGGTTTGGCGGGCTATTATATAAGATTCATTTAATACTTTTCCAAGATCGCTTCTCCACTGACTAAGTTGACCCGAAAAGATCTAAAGTTTATATGGGGTTAAGCTCAAGAGAAGGCGTTCGATGAACTGAAGGCGAGGTTGACTCAAGCTCATGTTCTGTCATTACCCGATGGAAGCGAAGATCTGGTAGTTTATTCTGATGCTTCCTACTCGGGGTTGGGGTGTGTGTTAATGTAGAGAGGAAAGGTTATAGCCTATGCATCCCGACAGTTGAAGGTTCATGAGGTCAATTAACCAACTCATGACTTGGAGCTAGCAGCCATGGTTTTTTCCCTAAATATTTGGAGGCACTATCTTTACGGGACGAATTGCACCATTTTCACTGACCATAAGAGCTTGAAGTACTTCTTCGAGCAGAAAGATCTGAACATGAGGAAGAGGAGATGGTTAGAACTTATCAAGGATTATGATTGTGAGATCCACTACCATCCGAGCAAGGCTAACATGGTGGCCGATGCCCTTAGCCGGAAAGAGAGGCCCGAGCCGATTAGGGTTAAAGCATATCAGTTGATCATGACCTCTGACGTGATGAAGCAGGTCAAAGAGTTTCAAGATGAGGCACTGAAAGAAGATCGTCTTAACTCTGAAGGAATGAGAGGTCTGGTCGTAGAGTTGGGTGGAAACACACTCGGTGTTAGAACCCAATTTGGACGGGTGTGGATTCCTCGTTTTGGGGACCTACGGGTGAAGATTATGGATGAAGCTCACAAGACTCGATACTCCATTCATCCTGGTGCCACGAAGATGTACCAAGATATGAAGAAGGATTACTGGTGGTCGGGTATGAAGCGCGACGTGGTGGAGTATGTGAGTAAGTGCCTTACTTGCTTGCAAGTGAAGGCCGAGCATCAGAAGCCGTATGGGAAGATCCAACCTTTGGATATATCGGAATGGAAGTGGGAGCACATCACCATGGATTTCATTACGAAGTTGTCGCGTACTCCGAAAGGGTATGACACCATATGGGTGATAGTTGACCGTTTGACGAAGTGTGCTCACTTTCAACCGATCTGCGAGACATATTCATCTGAGAGGTTGGTTGATCTGTTCATCGGGTAAATTGTAACTCGTCATGGTATGCCGGTGTCTATTGTATCTTATCATGACACCCGGTTTACATCTAAATTTTGGAAGAAGTTCCACGATGCTATGGGGACGAGGTTACATATTAGCACGGCTTATCATCCCTAAACTGATGGTCAGTCAGAAAGGACCATTAAGACATTGGAAGACATGCTTTGGGCATGTGTGATTGATTTTGGGGGAAGTTAGGATGACCACCTGCCGTTAGCAAAATTTTCATACAACAACAGCTATCATGCCAGCATTGGTATGCCACCATATGAGATGCTATACGGTAGGAGATGCAGAACACCCGTTTGTTGGGGTGATAATGGTTAGAAGGAGTTGGGCAGCGTCGAGGTAATCGAGGCTACGACTGAGAAGCTTGAGAAGATTAAAGCCTTTATGAAGGCAGCCAAAGATAGACAGAAGTCATACGCCGATAAACGACGCAGACCGATTGAGTTCAAGGTGGGTGACCGTGTTATGTTGAAGGTCTCACCTTGGAAAGGTATTATCCAATTCAGAAAGCGGGGAAAGTTAAGCCCATGGTATATAGGCCATTTCCGAATCATCGCTCGAGTGGGAGAGGTGGCCTATAGACTGGAGCTACCAGAAGAGTTAAGTGGAATTCACCCAAAATTCCATGTATCTCATCTGAGGAAATGCTTGGCAGATGAAGACATGATTGTTCCACTGGAGGATATCAAAGTAGACGAATGGCTCAATTATATGGAGCAACTAGTGGCCATCATTGATCGAAAAGAAAAGAGGCTGAGAAATAAAGTGGTTCCTCTTATGTGTGTATAGTGGAAGCACAGGAAAGGATCCGAGTCGACGTGGGAGACTGAGGAAGAAATGAGACAGCATTACCCACGTTTGTTCGAAGAATAGCATATTTTAGGGACGAAACCTATTTAAGGGGGGTGGACTTGTAACACCCGGTTACTTATCCCTTTTGAAGCCGGCGAAAGGAGAAAAAGAAATAAAGTCTAAAGTCGAGGGACCAAACTCGCCAACAAGAGAAAGTTAGGGTTATAGGAGTATTTAAGGGAGAGGGCAACCCTTTACCCTCTCCCCACACCAATATTTCAGCCAAGAAAAGAGAGGAGAAGAGAGTCAAACCGAAGCTCTACACGTTGGTTCGGGAAAAAGTGTTGGTTCGGGTTTGTTCGAGTAGCCAAAATCGTTGAGAAGCAAGTCAAACCGAAGCTCTACTCGTTGTGGTCGCTTGTGTGAGTTCTAGGACCCCTCTTTTAAACGTTTTTGAATGATTTGGGGCTGGAAAACATCTGAAAATCGTGGTTTTGAGTGTGTGCATGTTTGACCCGTTTGTGTATGTGTATGTATGCATATGATGCATTTGAGTCTTGATTGAGAGCTTGTGTGTGCTTGAATGGTGTTGTGGTATGCATCCCTAAGGTTTATGATGGTCGATTTGGGCTTAAAATGGGATTAGATGAGTGTGGAGGCCGAAAACCCTCGGCTGCAGTCCGGATGAACTTCATTCTGCATCAGCTAGGGCTAGGCGACCGACTGGAGGCCGAATGGAGGCCATACGGCCGAATAGGGTGCGATTGGGGTCCATTCGCATGATTGGGGTCCATTGGCACGATTGAAGGTCCATTCGCATGATTGAAAGGCCAGTCGCATGGAGGTCATGTGATTGGAGGTCCAGTCGCATAAGTGCTCATCCGCATTAGTCCCATTCGCATGAGTTCCATCCGCATTGTCCATTTGCATGATTGGGTGTTCATTCGTATGAGTGTTCATCCGCATTGGTTCATTCGCATGATGTTTAGTCACATGGAGGCCATACGACTGAAGGGTGTCCATACGCCTGAATAGGGTTGTTGCACCCGAGGAAAGTATAGTTTGACTTCTGACTTTCGGGGGAAAGTGCAGATGTAAGTTTTGACGTAAAGGTTCCCGTAAGAGTATGTAAGATGACTGTTGAGACCTTAGAGAGCATGTTCGGCATGATGATGAAGATGTTGCATGCTTATGCATGTTATGTATGTATGATGTTGCCCTGTATGATGATGATGATTATGTATGATATGTTCCTTATTATGATGTATGTTTATCTTTCCTGTGACTTTAGGTGTCATGTTAATGAATGAAATGAAGTATTTTATAACGTAAAGTGAAAGATAATAAAGGAGGAACATGAAGTAAGAATGCATGTATTATTAAATGATGAATGAACGAAGGAAAGGCTTGCAAGCACATATATGAGGTGAGCAACCCTGTTGTTGCAACAGACTCAGATAGTGTGCAATCATTGAGATTGCTATGAGGTGAGCAACCTTATGGTTTCAATAGACTCGGATGGTGTGCTATCATTGAGACTGGCAATGAGGTGAGCAACCCTATGGTTGCAACAGACTCGGATAGCATGTTATCGTGAAGTTGCCATGAGGTGAGCAACCTTATGGTTGCAAGAGACTCGGATAGCGCACTATCATTTAGACTGGCAATGAGGTGAGCAACCCTATGGTTGCAACAAACTCAGATAGCGTGCAATCGTTGGGATTGCTAATGAGGTGAGCGACCCTATTATCGCAACAGACTCGGGAGGACGAACGTATAAAATGGATGAAAGTTAGCAAATGTAATGGAAGATAATTATTATATTATCAATGTGTATGTATATTGTATGGTCACGAAGGAATGTAAAGCGCAATATGATTCAAAAGAAAAAAAAGAATGGTTTTAACGATAGAAAAGTATGTTTTGTTATAAAACTAGAACTCACTCAGCAAAGCTGACTTTGATGTGTTTCCAGTTGGCAGGTAATGATTGCTGAGGATGGCACGGGGGGCTACTCGGCTCTTTTGAGATGGCATTCTTTTGATTAATGTTTTTTGATTGTAATGTGAACAAGCTGTTTTGTAATGAATGTTGTATTAACTTGCAAAAGCATTTACATGGAAATGAAATATTGTTTTAGTTTTCCACTGTGATTTTATGAAATACGAATGTAAATATATGTTTTATGTCCGATGTGGATCCAATTGTAAGCGTCCCGGGGACGGGGCCTTACATGATAGTGACAACTCTTGTAATTTGACTAAAGATGAAGAAGAAGTAAGTTTTTCTACATCAAAGCCTTCAAAGAAATCTTTTCTAAGTAAATCAAAAAGGAAAAGGGAAGACCTGATAAGAGAAAAGATGCATCTACATCATTAGCAAAGTCTTCATCAAACAACAACCAAGTAGAGCCCATCATTGTGATTCTAGACTCTAAAGAACAAAAAGCAACCTTTATTGCTTTCAGCTCAAGTTTTCAAGTCGGCCTGGGAAGCACTTTAACATCTGCCAACATTTGCAAGCAAGACTTCAAAGAACTACATCTAGATGTAGTAGGGGAGATTGATCTTTAATGGCAAATAGCAATGATTGCTTATAGTGTCGAGCAGTACCTGAGAAGAAACAAAAATTTGGCTACAGCAAGTAAAACATCAAAGATTAGTGTTGATAAGTCAAAGGTAAGATGTTTCGAATGCAATCTATATGGGCACTTCTCAAAAGAATGTAATAAACAATCAACTCCTGACATGAGACAACATCAACAACATCAGTCTCATCAACATCAATCTCATCAACCAACAACATCTTAAAGATCTTTCAGAAAACCACAACTAACCAATTCATCCCCACCAGCCCCCTTTTTCTTAAAACAAAAGAGTGAAACATCATAAAAATTAATGATATTTGTTACTAAGATTGAAAATCAACTTGATCATAAAGTTAAAATTTTTAGAAATGACAATGGGACTGAATTTGTTAATACTATCTTAGATTCTTTTTGCTGGATTAAAGGCACAGCAAGGCAATTTAGTGCACCAAAAACTCCACACCAAAATAGAGGTTGTTGAAAGAAGAAACAAAACTTTCATTAGAGCAGCAAGGACAATACTAGCTCATTCACAATTGCCAATCACCTTTTGGGTTGAAGCAGTGAACACGTC
The DNA here is from genome assembly GCA_018326385.1 of Flaveria bidentis. Classification (NCBI taxonomy): domain Eukaryota; kingdom Viridiplantae; phylum Streptophyta; class Magnoliopsida; order Asterales; family Asteraceae; genus Flaveria; species Flaveria bidentis. Next base: position 26,766 of record BJCM01274377.1, on the reverse strand, counting down.
ATGCAATGTTCAAAACAGGACATTAATTGTCAAAGAACACAACAAAACACCTTATGATATTTTATTTATAAGAAAACCTTACATAGGATCTTAGAGATTTTAGGTGTCATGTATCTATTTTAAACACAAAAGAACAATTGAGAAAATATTCAAAGAAAGCCTATGATGGTTTCTTTGTTGGATACTCTTCAATATCTAAATCATATAGGATTTACAATTCATAGCAAAACACTATGGAAGAAACTCCTAATGTGTCATTTAATGAATCCTTACTTCTAAAATCTGTTATAGGGACCTTCATGGTTGTTTCATATAGATGCACTCACGGTCTCATTTAACTTTGGCTATTTGAATACTACATGATCTGAAGATGCATGCTATCCATTTGTGCCTCCAAACATGAATGAAGCATCATTGTCTACTGATCCCCTAAGACCTCCAAATTCAATTGTGATTGAACAAGGAATTACACGTGATGCTGCCAATCCATCCTAAGACCAGTCAAATAGAACTGCATCCACAGATGAAAACACATCAGCAACTACAAACATTACATCCGCAGATGAGTGTTCTTCATCTAGAGATATAGATATTGCATCAGCATATCAACAAACTATATCCGTAGATGAATCTGTAACTCTTGCGAAAGTTCAAAACACATCTGCAAAAGTTCGTGTAACTCCTACAGAAGTTTAAAAAAATCAATAGATGTTCTTGTGGAAGATGTTCATACTCTAGCTAATGTTCAAAATGAGGAGGGACATCATTCAGCTTGATCCACAAGAACACTTTGGTTATTTTATAAATTCTTCATCTCCACTGAACCCATCTTTATCAATGAACATGACCAACTTAGAATCATCTATTCCAGTTAAGCATGTTCCTATAACAAGAATTCATAAGACTCATCCAATCAACAACATTATTAGTGATCTTAATGAAAGAAATACTAGAAACTAAGGGGGAGTTGCAAACATTTGTCTCTTCACTTGTTTTCTTTCACAAGTGGTTCCTCTAAATATAACAGCTACACTTATAGATAGTAGCTGGATGGAAGCTATGCAAGAAGAGCTTCAATAATTCAGAAAGCAGAAGGTCTGGAATCTAGTTGATCTACTTGAAGGTCAACATCCAATTGGCACAAGGTGGTTATTAAAAAACAAACGAGATGACAGAGGTATAATTGTGAGAAATAAAGCTATGATGATTGCTCAAGAATATACTCAAGAAGAAGGAATATAAAATGATGAAGTTTTTGCACCATTAGCAAGGATTGAAGCCACAAGAGTATTCCTAGCCTATGCTTCATATAATAAGTTTACAGTTTATCAAATGGATGTGTAGTGTGCTTTCTTATATGAGAAAATTGATTAAGAGGTCTATGTAGCTCAACCTCCTAGTTTTGAAGATCTTGATTATCCACATAGGGTATACAATCTTGACAAAGTTTTGTATGGTCTTCATCAAGCTCCAAGAAAGTGGTATGAAACATTATCATCTTTCTCGTTCAAGCATGGATATAAAAGGGGAAGTATTAATCAGACTCTTTTTCTCAAACAATAACATCAAGATCTCTTAGTGGTTCAAATTTATATAAATGACATTATTTTTTGGTTCAACCAATAAGAGATTGTGTGTCAACTTTGAAAAGTTGATGAAATTTGAATTTCAAATGAGTTCAATAGGAGAATTAACCTTCTTCCTTGGTCAACAAGTACATAAGAAACTAGATGACATCTTCATTAATCAAGAGAAGTATATTCATCAAATATTGAAAAAGTACAACCTTGTTTACACATCTTCATATAAAACACCTGCTTCGACAATTGATAAGATTGTATCTGATCCTACAAGAAAATCTATTGATCAAAGATTGTATAGATCAATGATAGGTTCTCTAATGTATTTAACTACCAATAGACCTGACATCATGCTTGTTGTGTGTGTTTGTGCTAGGTACCAAACAGATCCAAAGGAGTCTCATCTGAATGCTATGATGAGAATCTTCAGATATCTCAAAGGGAAATCAACTCTTGAATTTTGGTATCTAAAAGATGGAGAATTCACTCTCTACTAATATTCAGATAGTGACTTTGGAGGATGCAACAACAACTAGAAAATTCAGAACTGGTGGATGTCAGTTCATAGGACCAAGACTTGTTTCTTGACAGTGCAAGAAGCAAACAAATGTATCAGTGTCCAAAACTAAAGCTAAGTATATAGTTGCTTCAGCTGGCTGCTCTCAAGTTCTTTGGTTGCAAAATCAATTACTTGATTATGGTTACAATTTCCTTTACACAACATTTCACATTGATAATTCAACTGCTATGTTCATCACTACTAATCCAATGCAGCATAGTAAGACAAAATATATTGAAATCAGATGCCATTTTCTGAGGGATTATTCAGAAAAAGTTTTAATCAAGTTAGTCAAGGTGGATACAACAAATCAGCTTGCTGATTTATTCACTAAAGCCTTTGATTCTGTTAGATTCAATATTCTAATTGAGTCTTTGGGAATGATCAACTTAAATTAATCAGCAATAACAAAGATATGAATGAGTCTACTCTTGCATATATTCATCAATCAAATTCAAACATTCATAATCTCATACAAAATAAACATTTATATTTTTAGCATGACATACAATTAGGAAATAATAGTACACTATGACTTTGCTTCTTACCTGAGTTTCAACCATCATTAATGTCTAATCAACAATGCTTTGATGTGTAGGTAGGTTCAACTTGAGTGGAAACTACTATTAATGTATGCATAACATAAGGAAAAGGTAACTATATGTGGGATACTCATTTCAAAGGATCAAAGAAGTAAGTCTTATCCTGATATGATTAAACCAATCACTCAAACACACTATGTAAAACACTTTATAACTTCCATACTTGCAAATCATATTCCCTTTGTTTTGTGTAAGCAAATACATGGGTTTATGAACACCTTGGTATACATTTGTAACCAACTGGTAAATGGATTATCATCCTCATCATCCCTCTGTTTTGTGTAAACAAAACCTGGGTTAAAGGCATCTCTGTTTTACATAAGTAAAGACCGGGAAACCTGATGATGATCATATCTAAGCTCTCAAAAGAATCCATAGTGATCAAATGTACATTAACAAAAGAGCTGTTGCGGCAAAGCATTTATAAGACAATACATATGACTTAAGATAAAATTTATAACTTAATATACATAGTTTGTAAGTGTAAGAAAATGATTAATTGACTCTCAAAATAAGGACAAACTCTATTATGACTTGAATGTGGAGACCATATCATCTTATCTTCAATCAACAAAAACATGATAAACAGTATGCATGATTGTACACACAATTACTTGAATTAATGAGAACATTACACTGACCATCAACACTTGTTCTTGTCATACTTTATTCAACAAATTGTACAGGAAGATGGTTAGAGTCATAGTATGATCCTATGAAATGTCTGTATATGCTAGCATATGATGATTATGTTTGAATAATTTGTCTATATATGCACATCAGTGATTTACATGCTATACTTTTACAAAATTTTATGATGAATGCAACATCTTATTATTAATCACAAATTTAGGGGGGAGTAGTTAAAGTATGAATATGAAAATATAAAATCTGAATGAAGGGATTGTGATTTGAGCATAAAGGATACATGAGTCTTTCTTCAAAATTGATTACGTCTTGTACGGATTGCCATGTAAACAAGTCAACAAGATCCAAAAGAAACAAATGATTCTTTCAGTTTGATAGAATCATAAAAACAAACAAGTTTAAAACTTTGCAATTTATCATATGCTACAGTACACGTTTTCTTCATCAGGGTATGCTACAGTGTGAAACTTTAAACCACAAACATAAATATGACCATCTGTAGATTGGTAAACCACAGATGATGTGATATTTAAAGTATGACTATTTCCATAAATTGGTAACCTTTTGAAAATTAGATTATACTCATCATTTTCAATGCTTTCAAAGAAAGCATCCGTAGATGATCTACAGAAGAATTAAAATATACGGAAACAATGAAAAATGTTAATAAGGATTGGGGTCCTATATCATTTAATAAATGAAATTAACTAATATGAGGGAGTATAAATGATGTTTTGACATAAGCATTCATTATTCACTTTTTTAGAAACTTTTTTAGACTTAGAAAAACGTTCATCAAAAACCTCTCCCTCCCTTGCTCAAACATTCAAATTACCATATCATAACATCTAACAATATCATAAATATGATATAAAATTAGAGTGTTCAAGGTAGAACTTATCATTTTTCGTCTAATCTTTTTGTATTCTTAGCTGTGATGAAATTGTTCTGACATAATCTTCTTCATTCTTATGAATAGATGGCTAATCGCTTTACAAGAGAGCACAATGTATGTGCATTCTTGAATCCAAACGACCCTGTAGCTGGAGGATGTCAGGATATCATTAGATTTTTATGACAATCCAGGATCTTCTCTGCTCTATGAGCAGAGCCTGTGATTCATCAAGCACACATCATTGTTTTCAAGAATTCAACTTGAATAAAGGAAGTAGGAGAATCTGAGGTGATAGTCACTAAAATTAAGAATGAAAGGATGAGAGTTGATGAACAAACTATCGGAAGGGTACTTGAGCTGGGAGAAGAAGAAATTGGTCACTCTGATGTATTTAAGAATGAATACATAGAGAAAGTGTTCTATTTGACGGGGTATAATGATGACTATGAGAAAGGAGAGATAAAGAAAGGAAGATTATACAAGCCCTAACGATTTCTATGTCACACTTATCTTAAGTGTATGTCTAACAAGAAATCCGGATTGGATAGATTTTCAAGCCACATTTTTTCAGGAATCATAGGAATCTTTGAAGGAAGAACTTATAACTACTCAAAGTATATCCTTGGATGTTTGTGTGTCCGAATAAGAGTGCAAAATATTGATAAAATGTACATGTTCCCAAGGTTCCTAAAACTGATCATTAATGTTGAACTTCCTAGAATAAACAGAGATGGTGATGTATTTATACAAGCACATTTAGGTAGATCTATATTGAACAAGATTAGTGGTAAATACCAAGGTGAAGACATTCCCATGTTTGCTCACGTGGCTGATGCTAATGCCAACATTCCACCAGAGCTAGTGTAGGAAGACCAACAAGAGAGTTCATCTGCTGATACTTAAGAAGTCTCACAGTCCCATCCTCAATCACCTATAAACCATCATCATCAATTACCAATTCATCGTGAACCATCTCCACAACCTCAATCACCAGCCAGTCAAAATAGTCAACCAATTCCACAAATCTAATATCAATTACAAATTTATCAACAACCTCTAACTCCTAAACATTAATCATCTGAGAGCATTTACACTGATGAGACTGAGTTAGCCTCTTAAGCTAGCATAGTTCCCCTACCCATAACAAATTCTCCAAGCCTTGTTCACTCAAATGTTACTGAGCCTATGCCACCAATCATTGATCCTCAACAACAACCACACCAAAAGCAAGTTTATCAAGTTGTTAAGTCCAGTTCAAGCTCAGCTAGTGTAGCCCCTACTAAAGTTAATGATGATGAGATTGTTGCTCAACATCAAGAAGGTGAAGAAGAACCCAACTATGTTGATGTGATTGCATATCATGAAGATGATCTAAGTGAAGATGACATCCCTGTGTGGTAAAGTTATTTGGTGGCTAAATATAACAAACTTACCATCAAGTCAAACAAGAGGTTGGAAAGAATTAGAGAGCTCAAAGGAATGATAAGGGAGAAGGAGGATCAATTGATGAAACAAGAGGATTCTCTAAACAGATTAAGAGAGATGTCTAGGAAAATAATGAAGTGATTGATGCTCTGCATGAGTTAGTAAGAGAACTAAAAGAGACAATTGTTGTTGAAAAGGCTTAAAGAGAGAAGCTTGTGATGGAGAACAATGAAGCAAACGAGACTCTGAATGAACAATCCATTCTGCTGAAAAAAAAGATGCAAAGATTGATGAGCTAAAAAGAAAGATAAATGCCCTTGAATCAAGTTTTCCTGCAACGAAACAATTAAAAGAATCTGCTGAAACTTCAAAGCAAATCATACAATATTCAAGAAAAAGAAAGTACTTAGTATCTTTTAAGAAGGAAGTGATTGATGTTGAAGAGTCAACCAAAAGAACAAAACCTACATCTCTAGAGCACATACCCTCAGTGGATGTTTCCACTTTAAAGCCATTCTCTCATGCTAAAACTGAGAGTGATGCTGAATGGAATGAGCTTACAATGGATGAAACTCCCAAAGCACACAAAGAATCAAAAGATAATGAAATACTGACCACTAAATACATATTGAAAGAAAGGCTAGAATCATCAATGTTGATGACTCTAATCAATCATGGTTTTTCATATGACATGGTAGAAAGGACGAGCCTGAATGGGATGAAGGACATGCTGAAAGAGTTTGAGCTTACAGGAATTATGATCCCCAATAACAACTATGAAACATTCATAACCTTTCAGTCAATTCAGAAAACAAAGAAGGATTTGGGTCACTGTGATACCACAAGGTTAAGCAAATACAATATGACCCGTTGGTTACAAGGTCATAACTACAAATTGCTTGAACTGAAGGGAAGATCAGTTGTTGAGCTAAGGAGAATGATAGAGCATGTGATGAATGTGAAGCTTGAAACTAGTGTGAGATTCAGGACTGAAGCTCCAAACCCTGCTTTTGAGCAACAAGACAAAGTCCCTACTGAGCCTATCATAATTGAAAGTAAAGACCAGAACAAAGGGAAAGAAAAACTTATGAGAGAGCCACGTGAAGTTATACCCGAAAAGGTGTGACCATTAGGGACAACAGTCAGAGAAATAACAAAATAAAAGTCTACTTTGATAGAGCTCTTTGATCACCTCATAACTCCCACCTCTATGGAAGAAAACAGGATCATGGCCTGGAAAAATGATCCATACTGGGATTATGCAGTCATAAAGAGAACATATGGAAGGATTCAATACTTCTATGATATAGAAAAATATTGTGCCTGGCTGAAGGTGACATCAAGAATTTGCAAAGCTTAATTACCACTAACTACCGAATTCACTCAAGAGGAAGAGACTTCTCTGTATTAGTGGATATGTTAAAGACTAAATTCATAGATGATGTGTTGAAAGAAGCTAAGAGAACGGATGTTGAACACAAAAGAAGAATACAAATGATGAAAAGATCTAAATCTAACTCCTCTACTTTGGTGGATGATGAATTTTTAAAGAGGGTTGGATACAACAATAGAAAAACAGTAGTAATAAAGACACTTGATGGAAATCAATACATATATCCCATAACAGAATGGGGATATGTTGAGAAAACCAAAGACTTAGTGCTAATGATAAATGAAGACAAAAGGAAAGCTAATAGGATAAGGATCTTTGATCCAGTGGAAATCAAGCTAGTCATATTTGCATGACAAATTCTTCCCAGATCTTGCTGATGAAAAAGCTCAAAATGATTTATGCCTATATGTACACACAATTCAGGTGATAGACAAACTGCATGCAAAGGTATACAAGAGAAGAAATTATGAGGCTGGGTTGTTCAAAGGAACTAACATTAATGAAGTATATGATCTCAGAATCTCAGAATAAGATGAGCTTGAAGTAGTACATAATCAAAGTGTAATGGAACACTTACGACTGAAGAAGATGTTTTGGGATTAAGTTTTGAAACTCTAAAGATGATTAGCAAGATGGAGATAAAATACAAGTATGATGATCAAAATATTGTTGTGCCTTACTTCTAGAATAAAATAATAGCAAAGTCAAAGAGCTTTCAAGCCTAAAGAGCTTATCCAAATGTTGCTAAGCCTAAGGGGGAGTATTGTTAGATCTAGAAGTAATAGGTCTAGATCATTTTGTATAGGCTTAGAACTTTAATCAATGCTAGTAATAAACCTTTGTAATTCATTATTATAATGTATGCATTATGTATATATAGGTTAACCCATATATGTGTTGATGTGTATGATTGCAGGATTCAAACATTATACTTGGTTAATTTTTGAAATTGACTAAGTGTAAGAAACATCTATGGATGAACATTTTTGTTCTTCCATAGATATCAATATTACAAGACATTCATTCGAAGATATTCTACGGATGAACATTAGTAAAGATGAGAATACTACAAGACCTAAGACTCACTGATGAACATTTCACATGGAGATAAGTGAGAAACTCAACTTTTACGGAAGAGCAAACTCCTGCGGAAGACAAAAGTAGTTGTGGAAGACAAAGTAGATGCGAAAGATCAACCACTTGTACTTAAATGATACAAGTAATTCAAGTCAACAACTCAAACATGGATTCCAAGACATTCGATGTTTCCTTAACAGAAACATGCATGTCTATAAATACGAGTCCTAGGTTTCACATCATAATATATACACAAGAGAACAGACGGTAACATCACATCGATCCACACAATCAACCAAACACAAACCCTAGCAGCCGTCACATCAACACACCAAAAATCATAAACACAATAATAGCATAGAATATTGTTAGCAATTATTATTTGATTCTTTATAATCATTAATCAATTTTAATGAATTACTTTTGATTCAAAACATTTTCTTTTGCATATTGTTGATATCATTCAAGTGTTTATTGTCTATATTTATTGTGTTTGATATTTAAATTGATCAATTAAGCAACGATTAATGATGATTCCACAATCATTAAATCGAAACCAATCTAACATTAATAATTCTTTATTGCGATCTTTGAATCCACAATTTAATTTTCCTTTCCCGCGCTCTTTAAAAAATTTAATCTCCCTCCTCACCCTTACCCTGAAATATTAAATTGATTCTCTAATCCATCCTTCATTTCATTGATTTTCCAAATTTCCCACCCTACCAAACAATAACCACTGCCAGAGCAATCTCGCTGCTTTAAACTCATGTAACCTAGCCTTTGTAGCAGCAAAAACCACCGACATTGATCATGAATACAGTGGTTGAATCACGTTTTTATAAAAGGCTTATCGAATGAATCCTCAACCATTGTACCACTGATTGTTTTGATGATGTTTATTTGTATGTGTTATCAGTGTTCGTTTACTAATTTCTTTTTTTAGTTGTATTTCAGTTCAAAGTAATAGGCATCAATGTCTATATACGCAATCATCTGATGTTCCAAGTTGAATTTGTCACATATTAAAACCTTTAAATTACTTGAATTACAATAATACCGACAAAGTGTCACCTCCCATCTCCTATTGATGCCATAACATTAAATTCTAGTGTCTTTTGTAATAGAAATAGTTATGATATCTTGCTACCATGAAACATCGACAGTAGTAGTTCTGACTAAGGGGTGATGAGGAAGGCTTTTTAGGCTACTTGGGCCACACTCTAAAAGGGGCTTAAGGTGTAACACCCGGTTATTTATCTATTTTGAAGCCGACAAAAGGAGAAAAAGAAATAAAGTCATAAGTCGAGGGACCAAACTTGTCAACGAAAGAAAGACGGGTAAGTGGGGGTATATAAAGGGAGAGGGCAGCCCTTACCCTCTCCCCACGCCCACATTTTCAGCTAACAAAAGAAGAGAAGAGAGAAAGAAGAGAAAAGAGGAAGAAGAGTTGGTTCAGGTTGGTTCGAGTGAGCAAAATCGTTGAGAAACGGGTCAAATCAAAGCTCTCCTCGTTGTGGTCGTTTGTGTGAGTTCTAGGATGTCACATCTCGGTGGAAGCGTGAGATGCTAATTTGGGAGTGACTCGTTTGTACAGAACTCATTGATTAACAGAGTTTAACAAATAACACAGCAGTATAGAACATACATAACTTAATTCATAATTTAAAGATAATATTAAAGTTAGGATTACATTAAATCATAACAGCCAAAATTTGATCTAAATATAATCCTATTACAAACATATTATCTAACTGCTACATCTTCAGTAACGATGGAAGTGCGCGTCCACCGATAGGCTGAGATCATACATGTTAACAGTTAGATTAACACAAACTTTTCCCATAATTTCTCTCCAGCCGTTGTAAACATCAAAAGAAAACATAATGATGTTACTCATGATAATTTCCTGAAAAAACATACTCAAAATAGTCCACATAATGTTGGTGAGTTCACAGGTTTATTTTAAACAAAATATTATTGATTCATCATATACAACCAAACATTACTTAATAATCAGATCATCCATAACTGTCATAACATAATTAATAAATTAGATAATATAGCATCACAACACTCATCCTGTTGGTACAGGAAATATTTTCCTAAGTAGCGCTACCTGTATTATCCAACGGTTCCACATCCGAATTAATAGTTATAACATAAATGACAATATATCTCAAAAATTGCATCAATCATAAAATCAATAGTATGTTTTTTTCTCCAAAAGTTTATAAAAATAAAAATGGGGCTATGAATCTCACCTTAATTCCAAGAGATCACCTATAAACAAAGTATTCATAGTTTAGAAAACATAAACATTTTCTTTAAAATTTTCAGCTCCTCATATATCATAAAATTGTTACAAAAAATAGGTAAAAAATTCAGACATAACATACTAATATTTTATATTTTAATTATTTACAGATTATTTTCTATAATTTTTGGAATATTCAAATAAATTGTTAAAAATATCTTTGGGTTTCTAAAAATTCTAAAACTTGATCAGAATACTTGGCACAATGTTTATAAATTCTCAAAATTTTCCCAAATCCCAAATCATGGCAGAGTTAATTTTCATGATTTTTATCATTTAACTAATATTTAGTAAAAATATCAGAATATGTCGAAAAATTACTATTTTAATACGGGCTCTATACAAATTTTCCTATTTTCTGTAATTGTTTCATAATTTATCTCAAAGTTAAAGTATTTTTCTTGATTTTCATATGGCAGAAATTTTCAAAATTCATAACTCATTCATAACTTCGAATTAGGTCACGAATCTTTTTCTATAAATCTCATAAATCAAAAGAGTCAACATATAATTCTTTCAACTACTTTCCAGGTTCAGTTCTTCCGGCATAAAATTTTCTTTCAAATATTTAGATAATTTATATAAATTATTTTTCTTACAGAAATGGCATCAAAATTTGCAGAACTATATTTCTTAATATGCTAAACATATTTTCAATATTTGTTCCCACAATCATAGTCAATTACATAATGAACTGAATTTAACAAGTTGCATATAAATTTTTAACCCTTAGTTGATAATTTCTTTTATATAGCTCTTGATTATCAATATTCATCTATTTTCTTTAGGTTATAAAACTTTTCTTACTGTTGTTCAAAAATAAAGTTGGTATATTTATAAGATTCATGAAGATCTTTGAATGTTGAATCAAAAGGGTTAGTCATATGTGCTTGTTTAAACGCATATATAGTCTTTGTAGTCTTAACTAATTATAGTTTATGGAATGAAACCTTGATTTTGAGAGAAGGAGTGGGTGAAAAGAAGATGTTGGTAGCTTCTTTCTTTTTTGATCAAATGATTTTAAGCTTTAAGCCTTGTTCTTCTTGTAACAATTGATTGGGAGATGATGATGTTCGGTTATCATGACACTAAGGTTGTAACCGAGAGACAAAGAGTAGTGGTGTGGAGGTGAAAGGTGATGGTGTTACGGTGATGAGAGAGGGCCGATAGTTTTGAGAGAGAATGAAGGGGTGGTGGTCGAAATGGCATGTGTTTGGGGTGTGCTTCATTCGGCCGAGGGGTATAGATATAGTAGGGATAGTTATGATTAATTCTAGTTGTAGATTGGTGAGGTGGTGTTACTAGGTTAGATTAGTAATCCCTTAGGCTTAGGTGTCATGTTGTGGAAATGCTTGGTGTTCCTAATGGAACTAGGTGTCAACCAAATGATTCATGGAGTCACCGGTTCATTAATCACCATTTTAATCATGGATTAAGTTGCCAAACCGGTTTGTTTAAACCGATATTTTATCCTTAATTGGTATTTACGTTGATGTTCAAGGGTTGTAGGTATCATGTTATTGGTATCAAGTTCTTTGATGTTAACTTTATATTGTGGTGTTTGATTGAATTGTGTTTTCGGTTAATTTGGTGTATATTGGGTATTAAAATGTTAATTTATTGATCAATTAATGTTTAGTATCTAAAACTTATGAATATGGATACATGTACACATAAAACTTGTGCATGCATGCAACCATGCGTACGTGCAACATATATATACACATAAACACATATAATATATATAGGGTTAGTCAAATATTTATTAACATGTAGAATAATTTTATTTATATGTTAATATTATTTAATCTTATTTTTAGGATCGTCACATTCTCCTCCCATAAAAATAATTTCGTCCCGAAATTTGTTTAGAAGATAATACCTATGGTTAAGGAGAACTTATGTGGTTACTGACTTCCAATAAGTGGGGATATTTTATCACAATTTCATCTTCTCTTTCCCAAGTATATTCTGGAACTCTTTTAGCATTCTATTTGACTTTTACTAAGGGAATTTTACTTCTCCTTAACTTTCACTTCTTTATCTAATATGGCTATTGGTTCTTCCATAAAATAAAGCTTCTTGTCTATTTTTATCTCTTGAACTGGAACTTTTAATGTGTCATCTGCTAGACATTTCTTTAGATTGGACACATGAAATATGTTGTGTACTTTATTTAATTCTAGAAGCAGATCTAACTTATATGCTACTAAGCCAATTCTGTCTGTGATTTCAAATGGGCCAATACATCCAGGATTTAACTTATTTCTTCTTTCAAATCAAACTATGCCTTATGTGGGCGATACCTTCAAATAGACCTTATCTCCAATCTGAAATTCCAAGGGTTTTCTTCTTTTATCGGCATAACTTTTATGTCGATCCCTGACAGCTTTCAATCTATTTTTAATTTCAAGATTCTTATCTGATGTTTCCTGTATCAATTCAGACCTGTAAGTTATCTGTCTCCTATCTCATTCCTACATAGGGGTGATCTATATTTTCTTCCATAAAAAGCTTCAAATGGAGCTATTTTAATACTTGAATGATAACTGTTATTATAGGAAAATTCTACTAAAGGAAGATGCGTATCCCAATTTCCACAAAATCTAATGCACAAGCTCGTAACATATCTTCCAAAGTTTGAATTGTCTTCTCACTTTGACCATCTGTCTATGAATGATAAGTTGTACTCAGATTTACTTGAGTTCCTAAATCTTTTTGTAAAGTTTACTAGAATCTGGAGGTGAATCTACTATCTCTGTCTGATATAATTGAAATGGGTATTCCATGTCTGGATACAACTTCTTTTATGTAAATTCTTGCCAATTTCTCCATTTTATAATCTTCCCTAATTGGTAGAAAATGTGTTGATTTTGTTAACCTATCCACTATAACCCAGATAGCGTCATATCCATTTGAAGTTCTTGGTAATTTGGTTACGAAAACCATGGTTATTTGATCCCATTTCCATTCTGGAATTTCCGGTTGTTGCAAGTATCCAGAGGGTTTTTGGTATTCAGCTTTTACTCTTGAACAAATATCACATTTACCTACAAATTCTCCAATCGATTTCTTCATACCTGGCCACCAGTATTGACCTTTCAGATCTTTGTACATCTTGTTATTTCCTGGATGTACAGAATACCTTGATTTATGTGCTTCTTGTAGGATAATTTTTCTAAGTACAACATCATCTAGTATCCAAGTTCTTCCTTTGAATTTCAGAATTCCATTGGTATCTTCTTCCAAATCTTTTATTTGCCCTTTTATGATTAGCTTATCTTTTTGCTGATCGTCCCGAATTTGGCTTATCAATTCAGAACATAATTCCATTCTCATAGCACGTACTCGTAATAGTTTTCTTCTTTCCTTTCTACTTAAAGCATCAGCTACTACATTTGCCTTTTCTGGATGATACTTGATTTCACAATCATAATCACTTAGTAATTCTACCCATCTCCTTTGTCTCATATTCATCATTTTCTAATCAAATATATACTGTAAGCTTTTATGATCTGTATATATTGTACCTTTTGTTCCATACAGGTAATGTCTCCAGATTTTAAGTGCAAATACTACTGCTCCTAATTTCAAATCATGAGTAGTATAATTCCTTTCACTTCCCCTAAGTTGTTTAGAGGTATAAGCTATTACCTTATTCCTTTGCATTAGAACACATCCAAATCCTTGACGTGAGGCATCACAATATACAATAAAATCGTCAGTTCCTTCTGGTAATGCTAAGATAGGGCACTGCATAATTTACTTTTTAATAATTCAAATGCAGTCTTTTGCTTTTCTTCCCAAACATAGGGTCTGTCTTTTTGAGTTAATTCTGTAAGTGGTTGAGTTATTCTTGAGAAATTCTCTATGAATCTCTTATAATATCCTGCCAATCCTAAAAATTTACATACCTCTGTTGGTGTCTTTGGATATTCCTATTTCTTAACAGCTTCTATTTTTGCTGGATCAACCTGTATCCCTTATTGATTAACTACATGCCTTATGAATTGTACTTCCCTTTTTCCAAAATTCACACTTTGAGAATTTTGCATACAATTTCTCATTTTGTAACAACTCCAAAGTCATTCTTAAGTGCCTTTCATGATCTTTCTTACCTTTAGAATAGATTAGGATGTCAATAATGAAGACTATGACAAATTTATCTAGGTATGGTTTGCATATCCTATTCTTTAAGTCCATAAATGCTGCAGGAGCATTAGTTAACCCAAATGGCATTACAAGGAATTCATAATGACTATATCTAGTTCGGAATGCAGTTTTTGGTATGTCTTCATCTTGAATTCTTAGTTGATGATATCCTAATCTTAAATCAATTTTTGAAAAGTAACTTGACCCTTGTAGTTGGTCAAATAGATCATCTATCCTGGGTAGGGGATATCTATTCTTTATAGTAACTTATTGAGTTCCCTATAGTCTATACACATCCTGAAAGTTCCATATTTCTTTTTAACAAACAGAACTGGTGCACCCTATGGTGATACACTAGGGCGTATAAATCCTTTGTCCAAGAGTTCCTATAATTGATTCATCAATTCCTTCATTTCTGTTGGTGCTAAACGATATGGTGCTTTAGCTATAGGAGCGGTTCCTGGTACTAATTCTATTTTGAACTCTACTTGACGATAGGGAGGTAAACCAGGTAATTCATCAGGAAATATATCAGGGTATTCATTAACGATAGGAACACTTTCTAAGCTTTCTTTATCTACTTGGGTGTCAACGATATGAGCTAGAAAAGCTAAGCATTTCTGTCATAAACATTTTTGTGCATTCTTACAGGAAATTATCTTCATGGCACCTCTAGGTTTCTCACCATATACACATAGTGTTCTATTAATTAGAGGAATTCTTATCATTTTCTTGACACATACTATCTCAGCCTGATTTTTACTTAACCAATCCATTCCCACAACAATATCAAATCCTCCTAGATCAATAGGAATCAGATCTATATGGAAACAATATTCATCTAAAT
>BJCM01274375.1:0-15678 GCA_018326385.1 Flaveria bidentis | reverse complement strand
AAGAGGCACATTTTCAAGCTCTGCATACTTTATCTTCCTTGGTTGAAATACTGCTTGGACCTCAGGTTCTGGTTCCTCATGCTGAGAGGAGACTGAGCCTCTCCTCCTTTTACTTGCTGCCCTTGAAGATTCTCCAATGGGTGTCATTCATACCTTGCTATAGACGAATCGGACTCACAAACTTGCAATAAAGGTGCAAACTTTCGAAACCCTTGTGAAAAACGAGTCAACCGGCGGCTGTGGTGGTGGTGAGCGGCGGTTATTGGTGGTTGATGGTGATTTTGGTGAAAAATTTTCGAGTAGGAAGGTGGGGAATGGTGGAGAAGAAGATGTAGGTGATGAAGGTGGTTGGAGATGGTGGAGAGAGGCGGTTGTAGGGTGGTAGCAGATGGTAGTATGTTTGGGATCGTGGTGGCGGTTGTGTGGAGGAGATGAGTGAAAATGGGGGCTAGGGTTTGAAAAGAAAAGACTTTAATCCGTCTGGTAACCCGTCGCGTAGCGCGACAGGAGTGGAATAACCGTCGCGTAGCGCGACAGGAATAAAATTGACCACCAGTTGACTATTTCTGTCGCGTAGCGCGACAGACTCACCTAATCCGTCGCGTAGCGCGACAAGTGGTTTCCGGCAGAAAGTTTTCTTCTTCTCTTGTTTCCATGCCTTAGAAAATTTTTTGACCAACCCATACTTAGTAAAATTTCAGATTTTTCAAAAACATACCTGGTGTCTTCGGGGTGGTTTTTCTCCATTAATCCACAAGCAATTGACCCTGAAAAATACTCACAACACAAAAACCGAAGCAAAACAATACGAAAGATGTGAATAAACAAAAACTTTACAAACTCTACACTTGGGTAATCACCCAAAACTCTCAACATTCAATCACTCGGGTTTTTCGAGAGGGATTTATAATTGATTATTTAAATTTAGAAAATTACAGATTATAATTTAATGTCTTTAAAAAATATTTAAAGTTTACAAAAACTATTTTTATATTTATTAAAAAATTTATATAATTTATTTAACGGTTGAAAAGCCTTAAAAAATGTTTGAGGGTGCCCAGGTTCAAACCCGGGACCTCAAGGTTGATGTGTGAGTGTATAACCAATAGACCAGGGCCGTAGCTATGGTAGATGATAGTTTTTAAATTATAAAAACACAACCATAAAGATACCCCCAAGCCCCATAAACCCTAGATCGCTTTTGATCCAATTTCAACATTAATTTGATAGAGATTATAGAAATAAACATGAGACTTTGATTCCCCATGTAATTTCAAGTAGGTACATATGTTTAATTACCCGATTTTAAGATGGATGGAAGATGAAAAAGCTATGAATAGGCCGCGACACACATACAGCTTGTTTGATGTTCAAACGATGAGTGTAGTCAAATTAACTTCGTGGGTAGTTTCAGATAGTGTTCTTGATGAAAAGACCCTTGTCAATTTAGGTTAAATTTGTTCGAAGATTGAGTTTCGATAGAGTTGCAGGTCGCGGAAATGGAGAGAATTAGAGATGTAATTTTTGTGTGTTTCAGGTGCAATTGAGAGTTGTAAACGATTTTAGATGATTGTTTAGGTTCGTTTAATTAGATTATTATTAGGATTAAATGTTCGAACGGCCATGGAGTTTATGGCATCAGTTATGCTCTCGGTGGAGCTTCATAAGTGATGCTTTAACTCGCTTATTTGGTGTTTACAGGTTCGAATTAAGTTATAGAAGAGTTGTGGAGTGGTTCGGGGTCATGAATCGACCAATTTCGGGAGTTTTCGAGTTGGCCGGAGACCGCCGGAGGTTGGCCGAAAGTTGGCCGGAAAATCGGGGTGTGCGGTGGGTTGGAATTGTAAATTTGAAAGTTACACTTTGGTCCCTCTGTTTTGAATTCCTATTATTTTATGCATAAAACTTTCATTTGAAGTTTATAAAATGACAAAAAAAAACCTTGTACTTATTTAAGTTTAAGTTTTAAACATTTTTAAGTTTAGTAACTTTTATAAATTATTATTATTATTAGTAACATTATTATGATTATTATTACTATTATTTTAGTTATTGTTATTAGTATTATTATTATTATTGTAAGTTATTATTATTATTACTAGTATTATTATTATTATCATAATTATTTTTATTGTCTAATTTAGCATTTTAATTATTAACTTTCATACATTAAAAGTTAATGATAACTAAGAAATAAGCATAAATAACCCATAAGTTTTATAAATGTCAACAATGGTCCTTACAAGAATTTAACGACATTAACTTTTAATCAAAGGAAAAAAAAATGTGTGATGTTACAAATTAGTAGTGATTGAATTACATAAAGAAGCATACACGTAGCATGCACAAAATGGTTGTAATTTGTGCTTTAAAGGTTTCAAGTTTGGCTTTTAAAGTATAAATAATTACATCTTGTTTATTTTTTATATATTAGTGGATTTTAGGATGAACTAGTATCAAGCCCCCGCTTTGCGGCGGGGCATAAAACCGTATTAAGTAAGCATCAATCTCACACCACCGCTAGCAACCATCAATACCAAAAAATCTCGTATAATCAAAAATAAAAAAAATTAAACTTAACGAAAAGGAAAATAAACGTAAAAACATTGAAGCACACACATGAAACGTAAAACATAGAAATCAATAATTAAATCAATCTAAGACATGCGCTTTGTGACAGGGCCTTTAAACAAGGAAAATAAACGTAAAAATGTTGAACCACATACATATATTGCGGTGTGTTAGCTTGTATAATTAAGACCAAAATGTAAAACGGAAACTTTGTTTAGAGATTAAAATATAGGGACGAACGTCGAAAGTGAAAAGTGTTGGGGTTAAATCGTAAAATACGTAAAAGTATGAAGTTAAAAGTAAAAAAAATAAAAATTAAAATACCCAAGGCCTTCGGGACTCCGATAATACGGTACTTGGATACTTATTTATAAAGTTATACACAAAACTACTGAATAAAATTTTATAAATGTTTTTGGATTAGAATTGAA
The DNA here is from genome assembly GCA_018326385.1 of Flaveria bidentis. NCBI lineage: Eukaryota > Viridiplantae > Streptophyta > Magnoliopsida > Asterales > Asteraceae > Flaveria > Flaveria bidentis. Next base: position 12,676 of record BJCM01274375.1, on the reverse strand, counting down.
CTATTATGTAAAGAGAACTCGTAATATATAAGTAATCTTATGCTAGAAAATATTATTGGTAAGTTGGTATGAACTATAAATATAGATCTATTAGGAATGTATGTACCAGGTGTATGGCCGGCCCTGAGGGTGTGTCGGGTGAGCGTCCACACAAAGCTCAATTTTTCAAGGGCCTAGAAAAAAGTTTGTCGTTTAGCGAGTGTCGTCGTGTCGATAAAAATATTTTAAGGAATTTTATAGGCTTAATGTTAAGTATATTTTCTAGAGTTGAAATAAATTAATAAACGTTATAAAACTTAATACATATTCCAGAGAGGGGCGTTGCTTAACTCAGTTAACCAAATTAAGTTTAAAAACTAGAAATTATATTTTATTTAGGTTTAAATCTAACGATTTTAACTCAATTGATTGTCGATTTTAGTGCATCATCTGCACGTCATTGATTCGTACTTAGTGATTTAGTACCCTGCCTGCCATATAAGTTTTTAATTTAAGAAGACTTTTCTGTTACATGTCACATGACACGAAGCTGACTAGTCCTAACATGATGATATGTTAATTGTAAAGCAACGTGCTCATTTCATATATGTGAGATTCTAAAATATATATGGAAATGCAAATAGAGATGTTAATGGTGTAAATTAGCATGATTCTGACTTGCTTTTAACTGGATTTCTATTTATAAATTATGTATAGTGTAATATATTTGCGTTAAAATTTTATGTATAGACAGACAAAATAGTCACAATTGAGTAGAATCAAAACATACTTAATTGTTACTGATGTATATATGTTCATGCTATTGAGTTTCTTGACAGTTGACAACTCCACTCTCTCTAGTATGATTGTCAAACTCTTAGCTCAAGCATTCTTCGCCATTTCAGTGTGATCAAATGATTTTAGTTTTCGTATCAAACTAAAATATAAAACATAATTAATGATATATTCTCCTAAACTTAAGTGTAAAAACCCCTTAGAAACGGACACGTGTCATCCTTCTCTCATAGGTTAAAGTCAAGCGCCCATTAGAAGGATTTTTATACTGAAGGTTTAGAAGGGTATATCCTTTCAAGGTTCAAAATGAAATGACATACCACAATAACCAGGTTTTGAATACTATAAGTTAATCATCTATAGCACCTTCTTGTATGCAGTAAGATCAGGAATTCAACTATACATAAATTTAATGAATAAAAAGAAAAATATTTAACTGTCTTGATTCATTGTTTAGAAACAAAATCAACCTTTGACTAGTAGTGACTCGCGGATATCTACCCGCGCTTCCTCCACAACAGATGAGTTTTCTGGCCCACTGGCATCTATATCAACACCTTCAGATAATGCTTTATCAAGAGCCGACTTTGCAACTTTGGTAACAAACACCATTAGGATCACTGGAAACAATTATAAGTGTGCATCATTATACATGATACCAAGAGAAAATGCTAATGTGTTTGAATATAGGATTAATATATATGTAGCAACTTACCAGACACCACAAAGCTTAAAATAAGAAGCGCCTGTATAAACCAAAAAGTAAAAATAGTGAACTTCAATATCCAACATAAATGACTTCCTCAATTCAAACATCAAAAAAACCTCACATAAGGCACTTGTGCATGGTAATATGCACATGTAGTGGGAACGAGAAAGAGAGTAGGTTATGCAGTTACACAACCTCCTTATGTATCACATTAACAGCAATAGGTAATGCAGTTAAATAAACCTCCTTATGTATCACATTAACAGCAATAGGTACAACTGTTTATGTGGTTCTTGTAGCTCTCTACTTGAATTGGATCAGCACTAAATAAAAGTTCCTCTATCTCACTATATATATATATATAGACACACACACATTACAACATATATGTGTGTGTGTGTGTGTGGGAATCAAGATCTACATAACACAACGGTTACAAGTGTGCTACTTATAAATTCTACAGAACTTAAACAAAGCTAGATAGATAGATTACGGGGCTTTGTCCATTGTTATACACACAAAATCTATTGGTATTCGGTAATGCAATATATCAAGTGTTAAGAGTGTTGCATGACGTATTAAAAAATAATTTTCTAAAAGAAGAAACAATGAAGCATATATTTCTAAATAGGAATAACACGTAAAAGGAAATCCTTACCCAACGAGTTTTTGAGAACCGACCCCATCCGTGGGTAACATCAGCTAGGTCCTTCAAAGTTGTTCCAACATATACAAGTGCAAAGGTAATTGGCTGTACCAAAATATAATAAGTTTGAGTAAGCCATATATATGTGCAAATGTACAAATAGATGAACACTCAAATATCATAATTTCAGTACCCAGTGTATTCCTTTTGTAATTATAAACATCTTGACATATTCTATTATCAACCATATATCTTAAAAGAGTTCTATTTTCCTCATTAATCTACACACACATCCACATTAGCTGAACCAAAAGAGCTACTGACACAAAAAATAATTAAAAAATATTACTTTAAAAGATAAATGTGAGTGATGATACCATCATTCCCAACCATGAAGCCATCATGTACTCCCATATGGAAATCGGAGTAACAGACAAAAGGTAATTCATCATGTTAAATGGAAGCAATGGAACAAGTCGAAGCAGTAGCACAATCTGTCAAAATAAGAAAACCACTCAGCATAACTGTGTAAGTTTTAAAAAAAACATCTTAAATGTATGGTAAAATAAAGCTCCTATAGAATAACAAAGGATCATGTGTATCATCTGAGTTGCAGACCAAAAAAATTCTTATTCCAACATTTAAAGTGGTTTAAATTGGACATTCCATAAATACAAGAGAAAAGGATTTATTTAATTCAAAATTATTATTGTCTATGATTAACCTATATTTACCTATGAAATAACAATGAAGTTTAGGCAACAGTAAAACAGGATCAAAGTAATTTTAGACAAACCTTAAATCCAGATTTCTCGATCGCAATTGCAATTGCTCGAAACTGTGGATAATCGCCCAATTTAGAAATGACATATGATCTCCCAATCTGCAAAAAAACACTTAGAAGAAAAGAGATTAACAACATTTTACACAAGATTAATAACACATGTGTTAATAAAAAACCAACCAAATTTAGAAACTGGTTATACTGTATCCAAATTTTCTTCGTACAAAAACTATCATAAAGATGCAGCTATAAAAATAAGATGATAGATTAACATAAAACTTACTGTTCTGCCAAGAAAGAATGCTGCAGTTGCACCAATCACAGCACCAATAGAGTCAGCAAGAAAACCCATAGGCAAACCAAACAGATAACCACCACCCAGCTGGAAGAAACACCAATATATACATACATTTATGTTATTTTGTTAAATAGGAAAGGAGAAAAAAGCACTGTTCAGTTGTCATGATGGTGAATTTCTACCTGAAAAACTTGATTTATACAATAGTAAAGTTTATCTGCCATAATCATTCTGGTTAATGTGTAGCCTCTATATTTTTAATTTACTAAGGTTGGTGATATTTACTAAGTGAAGATTATTCATTGAGGGTTTATACAGCAAGAAAGGCGATGCCGATGCAGATAGGCTTTATATGTGATAAGTCAAAATACAGGAATCAAGTAATAAAGACACAACCAAAACTGTTATTTTCATTCAATCACCAGTAACAATAATATAACTAAAATCCAAATAGCTTGAAAATAGAATGGATAACATACACAATAGCTTGAAAATCGAAGCAGATATTTGTAATGGCATATTGTCAAAACACATTAAAACTGGTATGATAAAGTCAATGATCACAAAAAGGGAAAAACACTTATGGTAAATGCGTGGGTGTGGTATTGAAATCTTACAGTAAGTATTGATGCAGGAACTGCAAGAATTGTTAAAGGAATATATGCAACAGCCCTGCAGGATGAATAAAAAAACAACAATGATACCGACTGAGTTCAATTTCAATGAGCAAAGACGGAAAAAAACATAATCTGACAAAAAACATGCATCTTATTTTAATCAACAAGATGGTGACATGAATTAAGAAGAACAAGATTTCTGCAATAAATGTGTGGAATAGTACTCTTAGGTCATATTATTAGTCAAAAAGTTGCTTTTAACTTATTCAACCAACAGTCTTGAAGAAATGTCAATGTAAGACTAAGGGATTGAGAATACTTACAATGCAAGAGGACCCCAAGGACCAAGATCTTCCTCCACCCATAACAAGAAGTCCTTCAATGTCTGCATTACACAAAATCAAAATTTGGAATTCAATCACAAACCCTATGTATGTATGCATGAATGTTCGGAAACTACAGATGATTGATTACCAAATTATAACAGACGAAGGGTCCGGTCGGTCAACTTAATTAGGTTGAATATGACGAATCGAAATCAAGAAACAAGGAAAATGAAAAGAATTGATCTTGGAAAGAAAAAACCCAAATGGGAAATCGGAAATGGGAGAATAAAGAAAGACCTTTTCGACGGGGAGAGTGAAGCAGGCGACGGTGATGCCGGCGAGGAGGAGGAGGAGGAGAGTGATTCTAAGAAACGAAACCCAATTCCAATTGAAGGAAGACGCCATCGAAATGTATGAATCTGATGCTGAATTTGATGATGATGATGATGATGATTTTGGTTGTGATTGTGATTGTGCGATGGTGGTGGTGGGTGGGTTGAATTGAAACTTGAAACTTGAAAGCGTGTGTTTGATGTTATGTGTGAAAGTTGAAGATCCGCATTGCAAAAGGTTGTTATTGTTAGCTCCAATATCAGCTCCCCTCTCCTTCCCAAGGGGAAGCGATATACATCATATCATAATATTTGTTTGTGTTTATTTATTTATTATATTACTAGACTAAAATTCTCGTGTAATACACGATTTTAATTGTTAAAAATTATTTTTTTAACTGAAAAAGTTCGTAAGTTATTATATTATTTTCAATACTTTGCCTATCGATTTTTATGTTTAATTTTTCTAAATCATCTATATCTAATATTATTAGTTTTTTTATCAATGCTTATAATTTTAAATAATGTATAATATGAAATGAAATTAACTTATAAATAAGAACTTTAGGTAATAATTAAATTATATTGAACATAACGCTAAACTCAAACAAAACTTTCTATTCTATAAACATCTAAAAACTTCTTTATATACAAAATTTGATGTTCTTTTGTAATTTTACCATAATTGTCTAATATTAATCATTTTATGTCTACTTATAGCTCGATATAATGCAACATAGAGCTTGAATCGATGTCAAGGACCAAACTTGCCATTACACAAAAATTTGGACTATCTTTGTGATTTTTAAAGTTTGGAGACCAAACATGCAATTTGATTAAACCACATGAACCATTTATGCAAAAAAAATTGTTGATAAAAAACATAAATCAATTCCATCCTTAAATCAATTAAAACTAAAACAAAATTCCATGCTTTCATAAACAAAAACATAAATTAGTCAAATTGATTTAAAAAAAATATACTAAAGTGTATATATTAAAATTAAAATCCTTGAATCGTACGGACCACTACTACTATTGCAATCGAGATTTGTATATATGAACATAAAATTGAAACTTTGCACAAAGCTATTGTGATTTAAAATTTAGGGTGTGAATGATATTAAATAGATAAATGAAAGCGTAAATGATCGATGAGTTGAACTTGAAACATAACGTAATTTGGGTTAATCGATACCATGATATGCTTGTAAATCGAAAAGGATATGAAATGGTTTATCTTTCCATTTGAAAATCGATATCATGATTTGGTGAAATCAAAACCCTGAATTAATTATTTGAGACCCTTAATTTGAAAAAATATGTAAAATCATTTCAAAATAGAAGACGTGTATTTCTTTTCCTTTGCATAAGACGAGTAAATTAGCAAACCTATAATCACCTATTTGAATAATCAAGAATCCAACACGTTTCAATTCACAATTTTAGTGTAATACAACATGTAAAAACTCATTATATTATATGTTTGTCGAGATATAGTTAACATGTTTTTAGCTGTAAAAAACAACCAACTATAACTTACAATCTATTTCAGAGTTTTATTCTAAAACCATTACAATGCTCTTTGTAATGAGTTTTTTTCAAAGTAGTATTGGTAGAAAAATAATTTAACAAAATGAATATTTTAAAAAATATTTATCAAAATGGTTTTTACTGAAAAGTTAATTTTTCTTATTTATAATATGATTAGATAAATTATTTATGTTTTTACTAATGTTATTTAAGTAAAATTAAAAGGATAAAGTTTCAGTAAATTAAAACCAATTTAGCATCTCTCGTTATTTAAAAAATATTTTATAGTTCTTTATATGAATGTTTTCTTAAAACCTTTTTAATAATGTTTTCTCATACAAAAATATTATTACTCTTTAATCAGTATTTTTTAACATTTATATATAGAATACGTTATTATATAAAATAGATATTTTTATGAAAGTAAATGGTTTATGTAAAAAAATTTTAAATGACGATATATATTATATACATGTTTTAAACATAAAATTATCTATAGTAATAATCATTTATATAAGCATATACATAAAAGATATAATAAACATCATATACAAACAATGCTAGTTTTGTTTTGCGAGCCTGCTCGATCTTGACACATGAATCTCGGGCTCAAAACCATTTATTAAAGGAGTCGTAAAATAAGTTTGAGCTTGTTTAAGCTAAGCTTAATTAGAGTTTTAGCAAGTCGGTCCGAGTGACTCACGAGACGGCATGTCTCGTTTGTCCTCTAATTGTTTCTGAAAGTCTATTTACAACATACATGTCATCGGTAATTGAGCATTACATTTATAATTCGTAAAATAAAATAAAAATAAACCATTAACTTTTTTTCTTTCGTCATGATACTTATATAAAACACTTTTAACGAATGTATATTTTGTTAAAAATAGTTTTTATTATTATATCTTTTAAGCTACTTAAAAATATTTTCAAAAAATACATATTTTTAAAAAGAGAAAAACAAGTGCATCTACTTTTGTGTGAAATTGAAATAAAATTGTAGTGAAAAAATCCAATTTTTCTATATAAAAAGATGATTTAAAATTTAGTTGGAGTGAATTAAAAAAAGTTTTAAAAAAACTTTCTGTTTTTAATTATGACATATGAACCAAATGTTTTTATAATTTTATTAACCTTTGTACTTGACTATTTCTAAATAATATTATTTTAAAGTGAAATAAATTTAACTAATAACATTATAGTGAGAAAAAAACAATTTCTTAAACACCTATTATGGTAGATGAATATTCTATATACACTATTTAAGGAAAAAATCACTTTGTAATTATAGTAATAGTTAATTTTATTCAAATGAATTATGACTAATAATAAGGATAGATACATTTTTAGATGGGAAATTAAAAAAATGGAGGCCTAAGATTACGACAGTGACACTAAAGATATTGTTTTATTAATAAGTATAGATTCTTTTTCGTAACTAGTGTAGCCTTTTGCTTGCCGATTATCTTTCAGAATTATACATATGTTGTCGCGGATATTATTTTGATCATCTCTTCTAGTCTTGTCACTTTCACACATTAATTTAATTCTATTAGATTATCTTATTAAGTATGTTATTTATATACCTAATTTATTTTATCTTCTCTATATTTTTTATACATACATATCAACACATAGAGAGAGATAGAGACAATAGAGTGTCTCAATAATATAAATAAGTATTTATATAACACAGCTCTTATCCTATATATGAATAAAGAAAGAGGAATTGACTTAGGAATTGTTTGGTAACATCTGAATTAGTCTCTTAGTGATTCGAATATCTGAATCATTCAACATTTAATGGTTTAACACATAATGGTTCAGACAGCTTGTTTCGCAAACAAATATCTGAATGGTTTAAACATTTGTCGCTGAATCGTTAACCATTATACTAATGCTAAATGGTTAATAAGTCTAATACTGAATGGTCAAGACCTCATATCTGAATTGGTCGGACATTTGGTTTTAAATAGTTAAACGATATACTAGCTCTTAATGGTTCAGCACTTAATGGTTTAGAACTCTTATTAGTTCAGCATTTATTCATTCAGAAATTACCAAACGATCTCTTAATTATGTTTGTGGTTTGGCCATACAAGTTAGATGAGTTGCGCATTTTGCCCCCCATATAAGTTTAAAGTGAAAAAATAGGGTGAAGCCTTCCTATCTGATTCTTTTGTAGAGAGATAAAGGCTCTTTGTAGGAAAAACTACTACCGTCGCACTTTCATCGTCACCCATCACCGCAACGACCCCGCAATCGTCGCACCGCTCCCATTACGCATCACAACTGCTACAACACATCGCCAATGCTCGCCACCTCTACCGGAAAAACCCTAAAAGGTTAGCCATGACAACGGTGGTTTTGCACTCTAGTCACCTCTTTCTTTCCCGACCTACAACATTCAACGATGGGGTCATTGTTTGTTTTGATGGCGGTGGTCTAACCACCTCTGTTGCTCTATCTCCGTCTCTATATAATACCCTTTTAGGGTTTTTGAGTGCTCGTGTTTCTCGGCAGTGATTTTGGTATAGGGACATCATTTCCTCTATAGTCCAACTTGGAGCATGTCATCTAATGTGATCTAAATTATACATATAAAACACAATTCCACATCAATTATTCTTGAAATCTTATTAAAGGTGATGAATTAATATCTAAATTACTTAAACTATGGTTTTTAGTTTGAAAAAGACTAGGGTGAACAAAAGAAACTTAAACAAGAAGAAACTAAAGAAAACAAGCTTTGAAGTCCAAGCATTGGGTCATGTCTTGTTTGACATGCTCTCATGCCCTGAAACACACCCCCGTACTAAAATCAACATACTCCCGTATTTGTTAGTCCGACATGACAAAAGTGTTGTCACCCAACCCGAGGCACGGGGGCGTGCCCGGACAACTTCTGAGCATACGAGGCAACCAACTTTACGTATATCGTACTAGCGCGAGGTCGTACTTAAACACTTTAGAAAGCCTATAAATAGGAGCTTAATAGTAGCTTTTGGGGGAGCGTTAGTGTTCCCTCTTAAGATCCCAGCCTTTGGAAGTCCTTGGAAGGCTTTGGAGGCACATTCGACACTTGAAAGAAACTCGATATCGTTTAACATCATCCATAGTGGATCACCGGTTTGATTGATTTAATTTACCGGTGATTTCATTACTATTTTCTAGTTTTGTTGTTATGTTCAAGCTTATTATGTGCTAAATTACATATATCATCCTAATTTAGTGAAACTTTATGCAACTTGTGATAAAACTAATGGTGTGGTTTATATTATGTTAATGTTGTTTTAAATTTTGGGTAAACTATTGATGCCTAACGTCTACATTTTAACGGGAAGTTATAAACTTATTATTTGTAATTATAAATATCACATAAGGTTGAAAAACGTATGAACTAACTTTTACTCGTGAAACCAATCTTCACAATAAACTCATGGCTAAGGAACTAAAATGGTTATTAAAAATCATATCACCTTAATTTTTTATCATTTGCGGGTTCATTTTATTAGTATGAGAAATCTATAATAATTGTTATGGTTTTCCAAAATTAATGACTCTATTTCTAACATTAAATTATGTTTTCATAAAACATATGGTAAAAGGATGCACAAAGATTACCTACATCACTAGGGGCTCGGTGGTTGTCTCATAAGTTACTCATTGCATATTTTCTTGTCACTACGAAGTTGGTTTACAATAATTCCATGTTGGCTCGCGTCTATAAACATTAACAAAACTACTTTAGTGTATATCTTTAACAACACCCCATAATTCATCACTGTTATTAAAGTGGAACCTAAATTTGGATGATAGCCTTATTTTAGGGGTTGTTTGGTAACTTCTGAATGATTAAATGCTGAACCAATAAGAGGTCAGAACCATTAAGTGCTGAACCATTAAGAGATTTGAATCATTAAGAGCTAGTATATCATTTAATTATTTAAAGGCAAATGTCTGACCAATTCAAATAATATGTCTTAACTATTTAGCATTAGACATCTTAACCATTCAGCATCAGTATAGTGTTTAACCATTCAGAGGTAAATGTCTTAACCATTCAGACATGTGCTCGGAAAACAAACAGCCTGAACCATTCAAACATCTGAATCATTAAGAGGCTGATTAAGAGACTGCCAAATAGTCCCTTACTTAATTATCTCCTATAGTCTCGACCTTTATGTTCCATTTATTTATTTAAATTATAGTTTTAAAATTCAAAAAGAAAAAAATGGATCACATTAAAGCAAACTAGTCATCTTCTAAATCAAACTCAATATGATAGTAAATTATTAAGGTTGTTGAGTAGGCTATGTGTGTTTATGGATTGATACTTGGTACTTACCAACACTATATTATTGCACGACACATACACCTATTTTTTGTATGTAGTAGTATAAGTGAAAACTATCTAAAACTAAATATGTGCAAAAATCTCCATCAAAATACATATAATCACATCATGCATTAGTAAGTCTCAAACATCTAAAAGTATTTGCTTGTAGCACTTATAATTTATTGGAAGATCGTGAGAATTATAAGTTAGATTCAAAGACCGAGAAGTTCACATTCATTGGTTATGGGTCACAAGAAACGGGTTGTAGGCTTTAGGATTATGAAAAAAAAAAAGTTAATTAGAAGCAAGAAAGTCACATTCATTGGTTATGGGTTAAGAGAATGAACTATGAAAACAAAATTTGATGAATCTGAAGATCCGATAGACATTCTTGATAGTAAGTGCTCAGAGATTGAAGTTCATGATGAATTAGTGAGTAATGAAAGCTCAGAGGAATAAAAGAACACCATAAACTTGTCACTTCTCATGCCAATAGATCCACCAGTGTCATAATGCATGCAACAAGATACTCTCCATCTACTAATATTTGTTGTTAACAGAGAATGGAAAACTCTAGTGTCATGCTAAAGCTGTTATTGTGAAAGTTTCATTGTAGTTAGAGCTAGCAATGAATGATTAGATGAATTCCTTAGAGAAGAACAAAACTTGGGAGTTGACTAAGCTCATGACAAGCAAGAAAGCTTTACATGATAAGTGAGTGTTCAGTATCAAAGAGGAAAATGATGGTACTAAGTGTTACAAGAAAACTTTAGCAGCTAAGAGTGTTTAGCAGAAACATGGGGTTGAATGCAAAGAGATCTACCCTCACATGGTGAAGATGACTACCATCAGGCTTGTTTTTAGTATTGTAACAGTAGAGAACATACATCTAGAGCAGTTAGATGTCAAGATAATTTTTTTCATGATGATCTTAATAAAGAAATCCACATGGCATTACAAAAGGAGTTTCAATTGAAAAGTAAAGAACATGGTGTGTAAGCCAAAGAAAAGTCTTTAAAGTTTGAAACTAGCTCCTAGATAATGGTATTTGAAGTTCAATAACTTGATGGGAAGAAATGCATACAGGAGATGTGAATTTGATCATTAGTGTTACATTAAGATCTTTAGTATTTTTACTTATATCTCCCTACATCTATATGTAAATGATATATTGATTGCATATTTAAATATGAATGAAATAATGAAACTAAATATTAAAATGTCTGAGGAATTTAAGATGACGAACTTGGGTTCTTCCAAATAGATACTTGGAATGAGTTTCACTAGGAACAACAAAGATGGTAGTTCTTTCCTAAAGCCCTAAAGCACTTGATACAATACTTGGAATGAGTATCACTATGAATGTCACCCATGTCTTGATGATGATTTCAAGGATGACAAGGAACCTAAGGGTGAACCTCAAAGTCCAGAGACAGATCTAGTTGAGAAGGATTGTTTAGTGACAGATCTGATCAAGGAGAACTATATTGTGACAGGTCGGATCATGGAGGACTATACGGTGACAAATCTGATCAAGGAGGACTGTATCTGTGACATTCCCATGTCCGAAGTCGTAAGAGTTATGGAAAGCTGTGATCTTGAATTATCGGATGAGAAGCAGGCAGGAGATAATCAAAGTATTATATGTGAATATGAAGTCTTATGCAATTACAAGCTGGAGTGGTTTAGATATAGTGATCAGAATGTCAATTCTAGTCGCCTGTGTATGTCAATAAAGCTCACAGACCTATCTATAAAGGTGATAGAACAAACCACCACTTATGAAATTATTATGGTGTTGCTGCCCGGGAATGAAATTGTACATGCAAATTTGAGGTGTGGGGAAATCGACCTTCAATCACAACTCATTTTGGTTCATCAATGGGTCTATGAAGCGGGGCAGCCTACAATTGAATGGCTTATTGCTTGGCATAACAATCCCCTTCTTTTTGACTTGAGGACAAGTCGGTTCTTCGGGCAGGCAGTATTGATACGATTCTAATGGGTTAGGACTCGAGTCAACCTAGTTTGGTCTGTCTAGCAGGTATTCAAGTCTAGTTTTGACCCATTCAACCTTATTCAAGACAGTTACCTGTTGGGAAGACTAGTGGATAATTGAGCAGCTAATGTTTAGGGGGTAATTGCAGCAGTTACTTATGCTATTTAGGTTTATTTAAGTCTAGTGTTCTAGCTATAGGTTTTTGTCTTGGTTATCTGAATTATTTGTGACTTGTAATCGGAGAATTGCTCTTCTCGAATCGGGCTGACTATCTATCTATTTATCTTTTTATTCCATCAGAATTCTTGAGTTCTATCAT